>VZRS01001505.1:0-48229 GCA_013398055.1 Ifrita kowaldi
TCCTTCCTTCCTTCCCTCCCTCTGTCTTTCTGGAGGAAGTTTGGCATCATGTTCCATGGGGCAGGACCATGGCATTCAGGACTGCCAGAGATTTGCTCCATCACTGCATTCAGACTCCTGCTTTCTTCAGCCAGCAGACTAATTATTTTTTTCATAATGGCTATTTTAGTTGTTATTATTACCATTTAAGCATGTGAGATATATAATTATGCGATTAGAATAGTAATGGCATTAATAACAGACACTCTAACACTGCCATCTCACCTTCCACGCTGGGGTGAGAGAAATGAGGCAGGTCCTGCATGAGAGAGGAGGGAAAGAACAGACCTGGCTCTCTTCCCCTTTCTCTCCAAAGCCCTGTGTTGCAGACACCTCTGACTGAGCTTGGATTTTCCACCCTAAATCCCATTAAGCCCCTGATCCCTCTAGCAGGGAGCAGTGGTGACACCGTATCCCAGGGCAGCAGAGTGGCAGCTGGGAGCTTCAGGCCTGGGGTGTTGAATCAAAGCTTTCTCTCTGGGTGTAGGTAATCCAGATGGGCACCATTCCCTTTTGTTCACCAACAGGCCTGAGGAGGCCAAAGCTCAATTATTTTACTGGACAGGGTTAAAAAAGAACTAATAATAGACATACTAATAACACATCTGGACACGATGTCATGATTTAAGAGACTGAAAGCCTTTGGAGTGGGCTCTTGGCCATGTGAAAATTTCTCTGTTGCCTTTCTTTTTTTGAAGGATAGTTTATGCATTTGAAATGAAAATTAAAATGCTTCCTGCTAGGAAAGAGGAGTGCAGAAACCACAAGAATCCCAGCAGCTCATCCTTCCCTTCACTGCAGCAGTGGGTGGTTGTCTCTTAAAACCTCAAATCTCACTTGGGGCTGGGAGGAGAACTTGAAGCCATCCCTGGAGAAAGACATGTCCATGCTACCACCCCCACTTGGGAGGTTGCTTGGGGGCATTTCTGAATGAAGACCCAAATCCTACATTACTGGAGCTCCATAAGAAGCTGGGGGCATTGTGCTTGGGTTGTTTGTTGTTCCTACACATGGTGATGGCCTTCACCTCCCAGATGAAAGTCACTCCAGCAGCCACATGTCACACATGGCCATTTCCATTCAGGCCACTTGGGGAAGACAGATCATGTTTGGCTGAATTTGGAAATGTCTGAAATTATTTCTTCAAGAATTCAGTTGTTCCAAAGACAAGGCTTAGACACTGGAGGAGACCTCACCTCAGTGTGGATGGGGAGTGGGATGGGATTCACATTTCAGGCTCCTCTGCACTGGTAGCCAGGCTTCTTGTCTTTTCTTCCAAAAATTTCTTGGGAACTGTGATGGAGCATCTGATGGAAGACTGGCATATTCCACATCTCCAAAAACTTTTCCGTCCCACAAGATACCCTTAGCCAACACCACTTCCCGACTCCTGATGAGTCCCTGGGTGGGAGGGATGTCTGTCCAGACAGCTTTGCTGCACGTGGGTGTATTTGATGTGCTGCCACCAAGTGCCTTCTGATCAGGAGCCAGCTGGGGATCTATAGAGTGGTTTTGGCTTTCCTTTCTAAGGCATCATTAACAAAAGGTCTGCCTGGTGCTAGAGCTGGACCTTGCCTCCAGCTGGACGTGGGAGAAAGGAAAAACACAGGTGACGATGGTGGCAAGACAGAAGTTATTTCAGGACAGACTTGTCTTGGAGCGACTCGTCTCCCTGAAATTTGTAAGGGGGAAGAGCTGCTTGTCAGCTACCAGCACAGCAGAGGCTGGGACTGGAAGTGTTGCTCAGGCTGCAGCCAGGCTGGCTGGAGATGATCCATGTGTAAGACAAAGGTGGAAATCCCTTTTGCATCCCAGCTCAGTTCAGCATGGAAGGCATTGCCAGAGGTCTCTAGTCCAGTCTGTGAGTGAGAACTGACAGCTTTGAAGTTAGAGCCCCTCTACGTATTCCCAGGAGCGTCTGAGTTCCTGACTGGCCAAGTGAGCTGTGGATGTGTGCTCGCTCCATGTATTTGGAGAACAATGGCTTTGGGAGTGTTCTGAGGCACGGCAGGGCTGGCCAGGCCCAGCACTGTCCAGCAGCGTGGCTGTGCCTCTGCGAGGAGGTCACTGGGCTGGGGCAGCTGTGGCTGGAAGGGAATGAGTGAGCACAGTGCCCTCCAGGGACTCCCACACAGACAGAAAATGTGGAATGGGAAAAGAGAAGTCAAGTTAACATGCACAAAATCCACAAGAGAGCTGGGAATAGAAAAAAAACAGGTTTTTGGAGTCGTGAGGGCTTCAGTCAGTGGGTCTCCACGGAAAAAGGAGGCATTTCTGCTGGAGAAATCCCATCTTATGCTCCAGAAAATTCTTCCTTTTCTTTAGGAAGAGGCTGACAAGATCGGACAAAGATGGGAGGCGTGGGAGAAATTAAACTGGAGCAGCGCTGGCTGGGGCTCAGCAGAAGTGGTTCTGACGCTGGCCAGGCATGGACACATTGCCTTGACCTCCTGTGCCTCAGTTTCCCCATCTCTGGAAGTACCACCCAGGTGTACTCATGTTCACTCATGCTGTGCTGGGGCCTCACATTTTGTGGCGTTCAGGACCCCTCAGCTCCCCTGCAGTCCCCTGTTGTCCCTGGGCAGCAGAGGCAGGGGGAGATCTTATAAATCTCAGTGTTGGTGTTGACTTACACTCGTTGGTTCGTCTGTCAGATAGAGATTGGCAGCAACACAGATGAATGAAGGTGAGTTTTGTCGGGAGTTTTCCTCCATGAGGAATGAATTTGTGCTAAGAGACAGAGCATGGAAAGGAGAGGGTGCAGCAGAAGCGATCGGCATTCCTGCAGGTGGAAGGGAGGGGACGCATTTCTGCTGGTCAGTGCTGTGCTGGCTGTCTTGGGGAGGGAAAATTGGTGCCATTTCCAGCAGAGCCAGCTTGTTGCTTTTCCATAGTGGAGACAAACCATTGCAATTCACACATTTTGCCAGGCTGGCACCCTCTGGCCGGAGCAAGAGCCATCTCTGCTGGAAGCACTTCCCTCATCCCTGCATGCTTTTGCTGTTGTCCTTTTGCACAGGTGACACCTGGGACTAGGCAGGGTGGCAGCAATCAGAAGAGAAAGTCCCTTTTCCCTGAAATCTGATAACATATTACCAGCCCCACAGGTGGAAAACCTTCAATATTACCATGAGACTAGAGACATCAGGCACAGGTCACCTACAGGGACTAAAAAAATGGAAATACAGGTGGTTCAGGGGTTTTATTTATTTTTTCCTATCCATGTACTATTTTTCTGCAGTGCCTGTTCTGCCCTGGGAGCACTGAGCAGTGTTCACAGCAGCCCTTTCTGATGGCTGTGCTGCGAGCAGTGCCCTGAACAAACACAGAAACCACCAGCACTGCTGGGTGACCCTGGCTGGGCTTGACCCGGCAGCTCGAGATGTCTTTGGTTAAAGTCTGCTATGTGTTAGCAAGTGACTGTTCAAACACAGATGCTGCCTGTGTCAAGGAGGCTTTTTCTCAGAAAGTACAGGCAAATATTGATCCTCTATTGAGCCTGGAGAGCAGGCTGGAGCAGCACAGTGATGTGTGATCGGAGCTGAAAGGGGTCCCACAGCACAGGAATTGAGGATACTAAAGGGCCTCTTATTTGCTGATCGAGCAAAGCTTGACGTGCCTCTAATCCCCCTGGCCAGTGTGGTCACAGGGGTTTAGCTTTAACCAATTTCTAATTAAAAGTGTTTACAGATGAGCGCTTTATTTACCCAGCATTAATTATAAAGGGCTTTACTCTAGCGGGGAGCAAACGAGTTTCCTGTCTGCTGCAGCAAACCCCTTGCTGGGAGCTCGCTTTCCCCAGAAGGTCCATAATAAAGTTATTATAACGACAGTCTTTGTGATGAGATCCTGAGCAGATGGGGACAGGAGAGCTGGGAGCGTTTCCACCACACAGGCACCCGCCCTCACAGGTTTAGGAGCCCTCTGTTTCCATGTTTTCTTCCTGGACTCTTGCCAGCCACCATCCAAGGTCTTGTGGGTCCACAAGTCATTAGTTTAAACCCCGATGTAATCAGGTATTAGGTTATACATATGTAAAATGAAAGCAGGAGGATATTGGCTGGTTTAAGATGCTCTCTGTGGTTGGAAAAGGGCTGAGTGCATGCAGGATCCCAGCTCTGCAGATCCGTGTGTGTCCACAATAAACAGCAGCGTGTCTCCCAGCAGCTCGAATGGAGCCAAACACTGATTCTTATTTAATGTTTATCTGGTTTTATTCCTTTTTATAACCCCAAGCTTTTTTCCTCCATGCCACGCTCATTTTGACAAGATTTGTCAGAAGGAAATAAACCAGCTGGGAAAGTTTCATTGCAGAGCAATTGTTACTATTGTTTCTGAAGAAGAAAAGTTCATTGAAAAATATCAAATTATCAAATTATTCCTTTTAAATTATTTTCTATGTATTTTTTGTCTATATTTTTTTCTATACATCTCTACTAGTAATATTTTATTGTGTGTTTTAACAGCCTGTAATTCTATACACATTTGTAGCAAAAAAACCTTCCAGAACTGCTGTTCTTGAGAAATTTTGGTTCCTGGGAATGCAGGCCCCAAGATGTTGACATTTCCCACACAATTTGCTGTTCTGGCAATTCTAGTGATAGCCACCACTGCGTGCAGGTCTGCCAACGGGGTACTTGGGAATAGGTGTTAAGGTGGAAGGGGGTAGCTGCGACCTTCACTCTTCACAGGGACGTTCACTGGTTCATTAAATAAGGAAGTTTGTTGGATTTTTGTCCCTTAGTCAAGACTTTTTGGTGCTATTCTTTGGCAAGTTATTCTTTAACTTGAAAAAAAAATTATTTCTGTAAAATTCAAGTAAGAAACTCCAGATATGGTAGCCAGGGGAAGACACATAGAAAAAAAAAATATATTCTGTGCATTGCTTGTGTACATCTATATTGAATTCAAATTTGTTTTTAAAATAGCTGCCATGACCTAGTGCCCAGATAATAAAATAGTTATTTCCTTGTGGGTGTAGTGTGTAGTGTTGTCAGATGGCTTTTCCTTAAAGCACTGAGGAGCCTCAGGGTGAGCCATTCTGGTGGAGAAGTGTACTCGATCATGCACAGCACACACATTCTAGGAGCAGTCTGTAAATCAGACATCTTCTGCCTTGCATTTCTTTCATACCCTATTTAGCATTTTGTTCTTGCCACGACCCAGTACACAGCCTTGCAGTGCTTATGTTTAAGCCCTCTCAGTCTTGCTGCAAAACATCACCCATGGAAATAATATGGGAAAAGAAGGGAAGGGACCCAGAGCCGCCATGAAGAACCTCATAAATCTGTGCGTTGTGGATCATTTGGGCTCACTGTCCACCAGCTGTGTTTGCTGTGCTGTGGGCCAGCTCCTCCCAGTGCCTTCCTCTCCCGGGAAGGATGCTCTTGGTGATGATGCCAGCCTGAGTGAGGGTGTGGCTCTTCCTTGCTTGCACACATCTCCCTGTGCTGCCTGGGCACACCTGGAGAGAGGAGCTGGCCAGTGGTGACAGCTCACTGTGAGGTGGGGAGCTTTGTCCAGCCTTTGTCTGGCTGTGAGTTCGCATTAGGCTGTGTTACTCAGCTTGGCACTTCCCCAGCATCCTTAGGGTAAAGCTGTGTTCTAGGCTGGTGCCCTGTCTGCAGTGAAGGCCCGCTTAATGCCAAATTAGACTTAGGGGAAACCTTTACCTTCGGCTATGATATTGTAAATTATTGAATGCTGCAGAGAAAATTACTGCACGGTCCTTCTAAAAATACCTACCCCTGTCATAGTCATGCAGACCTTCAAAAGGTTTATTGAGAGGGACTGGGAGATTAATTTCCGTTAAATATGCAATTTCCTTATTAAAAAAATTTGTAATTTAAATGGTGCTGTAAAATCTAAGGTAAAAATAAAGGAGAATCACATGAATTCAGGGTATGTGCTCAGTGCAAGACTTGCTGGACTTGAACAGCTCCAGAGCTGTCATTTTGCATCTATTGCAAGGCCTTCACCATTACCTGAGTTGCAGTGAATTGATCACCTCTTCCCAGAGTGAATTGGTCACCCATTTGGTGAAATGTGCCCCATGAGAAATACCTCAGGTATTCCTGGCAGCAGCCGGAATAACCCAGGATGAGTTTGGGAGAGGAGTGGCTACCACTGGGACTGTGCTGAGCACTAACTCAGCATGGCAAGGGAGCTGTTGTGCCTGGCAGGTTTTCCTCTGTAAATGCCAGCCAGCTCTCCATCCCACATGGAAGGCAGGTGCTTCTCACTCACGGCTGAGTGAGCTGCTCTGAGCCTCTGGCCATGGCAAGACTGTAAGTGGGTGAGCAGAGGTGGTGAGGAGCACCTTTTCTTTAGACAAGTCCTTGTGGTGTTAGCAACAGAGGATGCTTTATTTTTACCTCTGTAGTAGCCAGGAATCTGGGCTTCTTGAAGTGGGAGTGGGGCCTCAAGTCCCTGTGGTGAGCAAAAACTCCAAAACTCTCATCCCACCCACCTCCAGCAGCCTTTTTGCAATTTTAATCTGACATGGAGGCCCGTTAGCCCATGTGAGCCTGTGGGTCTGACTTTCCACACCAATTTGCAGACTGTAAGTAATGGTTTTGTCAGTCCTTGGCTATGGGACCTCAGTGAAAAAATGTTTCACAAACAGTCCCATGGTACACCCCAAGCGTGGCCTGAGCCTGGCAGGGTTTCCTTGGCCGCCCTGTGCTGCCTCCCCTCCTCCCTCTCACTCCGTACGTGGTTTCATTTAAAACGATGGTGAAAGATGTGAAAGAAGATACACACAGCAAGATGTAAACCCCTCCAGTCTGTCAGCATGCCTCAGGGAAAAAAAACCAGCCCCCCACGGGGAGGAGTGTTGTAACCTGAGAGTCGGCGAATTCGGTATCTTCAGAATTAGGGGTTAGCTTCGGGAGGCACAGAGAGGCTCGGGTGCTGATCTGAGGTTTTATTAGCAGGCACGCTCCCTGATGATGGCAGCATTGAGATCTTGGCCCCAGCCCCAAATCAGGCTCCCTCCTTCTGCAAAACCAGCTGGAAATTTGAAAAGGTTCATGATGCTTTACATTTTGACGGCACTTCTTCAATTCAGACACCATCTAGGCATTAAAATTGGACCTCTTGACATTCTTGCTCTGAGTAGAGCTACATGGCAAATGGATTTTCCAATTTGTCAAGGTTTTGGGAAGCAAGCAAAAGAAATTTTGTTCCTTGTTGGAACAAAAAAAAAAAAGCAGAATTGTTTTTGGGTCATTTGAAACATTTTCAATATATTCAAAGCACTTCATTCAGATTTCAACCCCTTACAATGTAATAGAAAGTAGAGTCTATTTTAAAGAAAGTAATTTTGCAGGAAGAAACCAAGCTTCTCCATGGATGTATGGAAACAGACCATTTGAATCTTAAAAAAAATATTTCCCTGAATTTTTCCAGTAAAGAAATATTTTCATAATGACTATGGTTTTATTTTTAAACTGTTTTATTAAAACAAGAGCTTTTCTAAAGAAAACTAGAAATCCAGTGGATACTTGGTGTCAGCTCTGTGGATTTCTTGACTTCTCAGGCTGTTCCCCTTCTTATTCAATGTAATTAACAACCACGAGCAAGTGTAATCCCATGGTTTTCTCCTTTTTTTTTCCCCAGGGAAGCATCCTGCATCCACCACAGTTACAAAAATCTCCTTAGTTTCTTCTTTTTTCATGGGACAGCTTCAGGCATCAGCCTGTGACTGTTGCAATTCCCTGGTTGGCTTCAGAATATTTTGTGATGGAAGTTTAATGAAAACTGATGCGTTTTCATGGAAATTTTCCAATTTTAACCAATTGGTATTTTCCAACAAAGAACATTTTGTCAAAGCCATTCCTGTCCGGTTTTCCTGCCTCCTACCTCGATTAGGCCATTAAAAACCAGAGACACAAGCAACACCTGTATAACTGGATAACAGCATTTCAATAATCTAGTACAGGGATGAAATCTGAAAAGGATTAGGAGAAAACAGGGAGATGGCTGTTATTTTTGAATGAGGTGGGGGAACACGTTCCCAGCCCTGAAAACACAAGATCTGCTCTTTCCCGTGGTGTTTCTGTGGGGGCTGCCATGTCCCATCAGAGAAATCACCCAGGTCGATGAAATTCGTGAAGCTGCCCAGCGATGGGTCTGCGTTGTGAGTAAAGGCAAATTAGCTGGCAGTGTGTTAGCACATATTTCACTTGTGTCATGGTGTAATAATGAACCTTGTATCAAAGCCTGCAACACCATCTGAGTTTTATATGCCCCATTTCCTACATGTTCTGAACAGTGGAACCAATTTATAATGTAATGATTTTTCCATACATAATTTCTTTCTTATGATTTCCATAACTCGGGAGTTTTTTTACTACGAAGTACGGCTGAAGGCAGCCTCGTAAAGGATATGAAAAGAGGGCTGGCTAAAGTGTCTCATAAAAAAGTAGCTCGAGCGATTTGCTAGTGGCTCTCTGTGGGTTTGATTGTGCCTCGGATTTTGGGCCATGCCAGGAGCCAGCAACCTGCGTTCCCAAGCGCCTTCACACCGCCAGCCTTTCGCACCGCGCTGACCGCGGGCGGGACACGGGGAAGTGGGGGCTGCTGGGCCCGCAGGAAAGGGGGATCTTGGCTACCTCTGCTCCTTCACTGGCCAACAGGGAGGAATAGAAATTTACTCCCGCTTTAAGCCAATCTGAGGCTGTGTTGATGAAGTGGCTGGGAGAGCTCAGCGCGGAGCCAGAAGTGAGAGTACGTGCCCTGCTCTTCAGCTGGACTCCATCTCCTGTCAGGGATAAAAATAAGCTGTAAGAGCAGCTGGGTCTTAAAACAGGGTTGAAGATGCTGTTTGCTCTGTAGCTTTGCTGGGTGCTGTTACCACAGGAGCCATACTGTCTTTTTTGTGCAGTGGGGTGGGTGGGAGGTGAGGGTACCTGCTCCTGTTCTCTCTGTTCGACATCACTTTGTGGGCATCTTGACGTTGGTGGGTACAGACCCACCAATTTTAGCTATAAAAGCACACCTGGTTGTCAGAGGGCATCCTTTTAGGTATGGAGAGAAAAAAAGTAGGGAACGAAAAGAAGGGGGAAACCTCAAAATTTTTATCTCACCCATTTCAAGGCAAAATCCTTCCAGTTTTTGTTTCCAGTTTAGGTGGAGTTTTGATTTAAGCAAGTTTAAAAAATGAAAACTTTTAACACTGAAGTACTTCATTTTAGGCTTGAACAAAAACAAAAAGTGTGGTTTGACCCCAGTGAAAATTTTGCTTACGTCTTAATTTCTTTGCAGCTGCTTGATTAGCTGATGTAGGTCTTCTGCCTGGTTTCTCCATCCTTGTGCAGAGAGGGAGGTAGGGACCAGGGAACACCTGGCCTAAGAAACACCAGTTTTATAGAACTCTGATGTTATATTCCTTGATCTCTGTCCTTCATATCTTTGCATATCTCCCACCAAGGTCAGCTTGAGAGTTTACTTTTTTTCTCTCTTTCTTTACGTGACAAGCATCCCTACGTACAGTTAGGCTGAAAAAAAATGTTTGAAGTTATTTGCCTGTATAAGTTATTTGAAGTCTGTACAACTCACTAGGTCCTGGTGACTGTATATCAGAAGTGTACCCTGCCAGGGCTACAATCTGATCATGTCATGGGTAGAAGTTAAGAAACTGTCCATTTAACACATCAGAGGATTCAAGTTTTGCTCACACCGACAAGTATCACAGAAAACAAATTAACATTGTGGCAGACAAGTACACGTAAATACTTCATTTTTTGTTTCCAGAGTTTCCTCTGGAAGAGGGAAGATTTTAAGCCAGGTTCTAACTCAGGTTGTTTATTCAGTGAGGGAGAAATTACATGTTGCCAAGAACCACCTTTTGGGCATGGATGTGGTCACACAGTGATGGTGATGTGCTCTGGAAGCCAGTGGAGCTCCAGTTGTGCCTGAGTGGATCTGGAGCCCAAACAGACCCTGTGGGATGGGTGAGTAAAAGCGTAACTGCCTTAGAGAAAATACAGGGTCCTAAGTAATGTTCTCTGCTCTGTTTAGAGGTGTGGACAGTATGCCTGTTTAAATCAGGAATTCCTCCTAATTGACACGTCTGCTGGATGCTAATGAGGTTCTTTTCCTAGAAATGTATTTCTTTTTATCTGGAGAAATCAGTATTGAGGGTTCACACCACGTGCCTTCTGTCTCAGCTGGATAAATAGCGTGAATCACTTTCCCCTTTCAAAGCCTCTCAGCCACTCAGCTCCAAATACCCATTTAATCTGACTTTATATGTTAATAAATCACTCAGGATAATTAAGCATTAGCTCCACATGCCAGCAGAGCGCTGGGAAGGCGAATGGGTTGGTGCAGTCCTGTGTGTTACAAACCCTTTCACACCACAACCACCTTTCCTGGGGTGCTTGGAGCCCAGCACTGCCCAGTTTGCTGGGGCTAAACTGGGATCATGTGTGAGCTCCGGACTGGCTGCTGAGTGAAGATGTATCCCCAGGGAATTAGCGATAGCTAATTCGCAGGATGAAGAGCAAGTCCCTCGATGTGCTGAAGGAGGGAAAGCCTTGGGCTCAAGGTTTGCTGGTCACAGAGGTGCCTGGAAGCCTTGCTGTAGCCCAGGCTTAAGGGTACAGTTGCTGTTTGCTTAGCACAGGTGAGGTCTGGATAGCTAATGCTGTGTGTCCAGGGTGTGTTTATGCAGAGCCACGCTGGGGCCGTGTGCCTGTGATTCAGGAATTCAGAACCCCTCCAGCCTGGCCCTGCAGGAGTGCCCAGGAGCTGACTGTGTGGGTTCATGTATTTCGTAGCTGTCCCAGTCCTGAGTCAAGATGCATTTGCAGAGCCACAGTGAAGGTCTGTTGGACAGAGACAGGGTTTTTGAGTTACCTGAGCTGCCCTGATACGGAGATTTACCTTCTGTATTTTAGGGTCCCAGGCAAGCTGTGCACGCCTTGAGCTCTGGCTGTAGCAGCCAGTTCAGTGTCTGACATGGCTTGACAGTCAGTGGCTCCTGGCCTTCTCTCATCCTGCATCTTTGCCACAGGTTTTTGAAAAAGGGCACAACTTGGCCTTGAACTCTGCTTTCCCTGTAATGTGATGTGATGGCCTGTACTGTTTAGCATTGGGCAATTGATGATTGATTTTTCAGAGATCCTGTGCACTCTGCTTCACCCTGAGTGTCTGAAGACTCAAGTTGTAACTATGGCCACAGCAGCCTCTGGATTGGTGTGTGCCTCTTACCTCCTGCCCCAAAAGCTGTGGGTGCAAAGCTGTAGGTCGCTTTTTAGTCTGAAAGCTTTTTCTTTGATATCATAACCCCCTCACTGCTACCCCATGCTCTTTGACTTTTCTGTGAGCAGAGATTTATACACAGGAAATGGAGAATATGACATTTTGTTTGTGCCTCTGTGTATGTGTAATATCTTTAATATGAAACTAGTTGCCACTTAATTATACAGGCTAAAGACCTCCATTCAGTATGTTGTATACAATTTATGAGTCTCAGGTGTCCCAGACACACATTACAGCCGTGTGGCAGCACCCAGGTGACTAACATTCCTTTTAAATTTAATTTCCTTACATAAATAGCTTCATTAAGGATCAGTTATTTGGGCAGAGAAAATGCTATTTGAATAGGTCAGACTAAGCCACTGAATTTAGGACCCTGCTACTGTTCCTGCTGAGAGCAGCACCAGACCTGGGTGTGTCACCTCCTGCTCCACTGTTTGCTTTCACCTTCAGACCAGGAATCTCTCCAGCAGAGGTGGACTTATTTCATCATTAATTCAGTGTGCAACTGGAGTTTTTATAGGAGCAATACTAGGGAGGAGGTTCTCAGTATCCTAGTTAAGATCAGCCCTTTTGCCGAGATTTCCAATTTCTTCATTTGCGTCTCTTTGATAAAAAGAAGTTCCCTGGCTTATGAAATTAATTCTCACAGCACCTAGAAAATCGTTGCCCGTCTTTGAATCTCTAGTTTCACGTCTGGAAACAAATGGAAATCAATTGCTGAAGTCCTTGGCAATCTCCTGTGGATCACCTCTAAGCAGTGCAATCCTGCTTTCCCTCATCATGGGGTGTAGATGGCTTGGGACTAACAGGACTCAGGTCCCAGGCTTCAGGCATTGAAAAGGAGGGAGAAGCCCTGGAAATGAATGGGGAGGTATATTTTAATTCCCTGCATCCAGATTTGCAACTCTTGCACTGCATTGCTGCTGTGAAAATACCTGCTCAGGCTGCAAAAGCAGATTAGACCAAAATTCCTAACTGATCATGGAAAAATTATTTTCAGGTTCTTATATTAGGGATTTTTTTCCCTGATACAGCGTTAACTTACCCGTTTCACGTGAGCAGAAATATAATTTACATATCAAATTAACATAAAGATCATTTTCTGAGGTAGCCAAGTATTTTTTGCCCCAGAACTGCCATCACATTGCCAGCCTCCAAACCTCCCACTTCCGCCAAAGCTGCCAAATATTGCCAGGAAGGTGAATATTACTCATGGCTTTGGCATTTCCAGGCTATGTCCACAAGATACCATCAAAAGTATCCTCTGGGAGCGCGGGAAAATGCGAGGGAAGTTGGACATTTACACAGCTCTGCTCACTTCCCTGACGTTCAGTAAACGCTTGTAAGTGGAATAAACACTCTTTGTGCAGGACACGAGCCAAATCCGAGCTGTCTGCAGGTAGGACAGAGCACTCTCAGCAGACACACTGTCCCATCAATATCTATTATGTAGAAGCATCTGATTTTTATTACTCTCCGGGTTAGTAGGTGGGGCTCCCAGGACTATCACCCTGAATGTGTGTGCAAGGCGTAGGAATCGCTGCTTCTTAAAAAACCAGCCAAATGTAAATCTTACCAAACCCTTTCAAGATGGGTGGTCTTGCCTTGTTGGACACAGGCTTTCACTTTTCAGCAGGGAAAGGGTTGAGTGATGATTATCTCTCGCTTTTTCCCATTCCATTTCTTTTCGTGATAAATAAAAAGAGCCCTGCTCGAAGTGATTGCTTTTTAATGATGCATGTCAGACCTGAAAGCAGTATTGCTCCTGTTTGAAAAGGGCAAGTAATGTAACAAGTTGGCTCAGTTTCATTCCCAAATCACCACCATTCCCTCTATCAGCATAGAAATAAATGAGTTCTCATTGCCTGTGGAGGCTGGGGGGGCCTTACCTTGCCTGGATATTACCTCCTTGTTCTCTGTGGGGAAAAAAGGGTTATAAAATAGCAGACACTCCCCCCCATTTTATTTTTTTTTCTGATTGCCACACGACCTCCACGTAGAAAATATATTTGATCCCTGAATACATGTCCAAGTAATTAAATTTCTGTGGGGCTCATAACACCATTAATAACTGTGCTTGCCCCCCGTGGGGTCTGAGCTCTAGTTTGGGTATTGGTGACCCCAAAGAATAGATTTAAGTCGTGTGGAGAAGAAAATCCTAGAGGCAGGCAGCTGAGCCTGTGAAGAAGCTCTGAGTAGGTGTTTTGTGTTGTCTCATGGTTGTTCATGGTGGACACCAGTGACTGGGTCAGTGACCATTGACAGTCACTGCCAGTCTGGGGTAAGTGGGGATTGAAATGGGTTTTTAGGAACTGCTGTGGAGGGCTCTGAAATGCTGCAGCCAAGGGGAGGAGGTGAAGGCTACCCAGGCAGGTTAATACAGGGGTGGATGGTGAGCATATTTATTTCTCCAGTAACTGCTCTGTGCTGCAGGTGGAAGATAAGCCTGGGCTTGATTTGAACCGTAAGCTATTTGGAGAGCAGGTCACGGAAGATACCCAGTCAAAGAGGCAGAAATGTGCTGTACCCCTTCATCCTTCACATTCAGTGCACAGCCTCCCAGAAACCAGGATGCTTTCCCAGTGCATTATCCAGTCCAATTTGAAATGACCCAGGCAATGAACCAGCACTTCCCCTGGCAGCTTGTTAGGATGTTTTCTCCTCCTACCCAACTCATATTTCCCATTTCTTTATTTCAGCTCATTACTTCCTTTTGCCTGGCTGAGGGCAAATGTGCTTCACCACTAAACAGCCCACAGCAATCAGGGCTTCAGTCATGTACCATTAATCCCTGGAGCACAGCATTGCTTGTTCACCCTCTGCTGCATGGTCCAGGAGAAAGTGAATGATTGACGCTGGTCGTAAATGCTTATAGTGTTAATTCTTTAATATCTTGCTAATTTTAATTTGCTCTGTTCAGGTTGGGAGGGGTGTGATAACAGCTGCTGGGCAGAATACTGCTGCTTATCACTGCTGGAAGCATGCCTCTCCTATCGTGGTTTGTACTGCCTCGAGGCATGGAACAAAAATGAAGGCTATTTTTGTATAAATAAACACCAAATTGCAGAGAGTTCTGCATCTTTGGTGGCCAAGAAAAGGGATCTGTGTGCTGGAATCTGCTCCATGAAGTAGGCATAACCTTTCTCATGCCCCTTATTATATGCAAAGGTTTTGCCTGGCCACTTAAACCCAGCCTCATTTTTAGAAGGCCTTTATGCCCTGAAACCCTTTGGCATTTGATCCTCAGCTTTTGCCAAGCACTTGGGCAGGTGGAGCATGTGAAGGCCACGGGCTGCCTTACACGAGACAGTGCCTGTCCTCATTTTTGTTCTGCTGGAATGTGCTCAAAAGAAGCCCAAAGAAGGTGGCTGTGTTAGATTCATCTGCACCCGCAAAATAAATCAGACACTGCTTGCACTAAACCACCCTTTTGGCTAGTGTATGATGTCCTGTACTTCAGGAGAGAGTGGAATGGGCTGCATAGTTTACGTGTTGGTTGAGATGGAGTTGATGAACTGGTGGAAGCTGGAGGAATCTCATCCCAGCTTTTGGTTTGGGTTCGTGTTCCTGGGCTGTGTTGTTCAATCATGGCATTCCTTAGCAGATGGCCCTGTGATGCTGAATTCTCATTTTCACAGACGTCCATGCCACACTTGTTGTGCTGATCTTGTCAGCATCGCACTCGAGACCTGGATTTCTGCAGATTCCAAGTCTTGTCAAAACCACTAAACTCATGCCAGCATTTTGAATTAGGTGCTTAGAGTTGAGGGTGTTTCCAGGGAGGGCAGTGGTCAGCAGAAAGTTCAGTTCATGATGATTTGAACCATGAAATTCATTCATTTTCATGAGATGCTCAGCAAGATGAGTACCCCTTACGTGAGTGGAGAGAGCCCTCCAACAGGTTTACAAAGATGAAAACACAAATGAGTTCATGCCTGGCAAGTTGGATAAAGAAATCATTTTTTCTGTCTGTTTTTTCTTCCAATTTGCAACTAATCATAGATTTCCTTTGTATTTTTTAAAATATCCATTTTTAGCCTAATTGCAGACAATAAATCAAACCCTAAAGTAAGCAAGAACATCTGACTGTCAGCAGTTGCAAGGGGGAGACATGACAGCAAACTGGCCTGGCTATCCAAGCTTACATTTTTAAAAAATATGTGGAAAGTGGTGGGATGTGATGAGAGATGAATTCCATGGGTGACCCTGTACTTTGCTTTGCCTTTGAACAGCATCTTGCAAGCACCAGGGTTAAAGAAAACATTATTTAAAAACCAGACAGGGCAAGAAAGACCCACTGGGCAACCCTGGCTTGTAGCTCACTGGGCTGCAAATCTTCAGGAGGTTATTTTGTCATCTGATTGCTTCAACAACAGCTGGAGATGGCTCGGACTGGAGAGGATCTTGAGGCTTGTTGGAATTGAGGTACCCCTGACATTGTGGCCACTGATGAACACGGCAGAATCCAGGGGAAATCTGTTCCTGAGCCCAGGTGGCAGTAAGTTGTACTTAGCAAAGCCTGCAAACCAGGTACCTCCAAACCCGAGGGGCAAGCCATGAAATATTCATGAAGTCTTTCTTATGAATGAGGCTTATTCATGTGTGTGTGTGTATATATATAAAAATATATGCGCACACTTTTGAAATCTATTCAAACCAAATAAGACTTTCTTAGTCACCTTGTGTAAAATAGGAAAGCAGATGACTTTGGTTCTCCCTCTATTATACAGTCATCAGGAAACTGAAATAGCTCTGGAAAAGGAGCCTCTGGTGCTCTGCCTTCCAAAGGCATGTGCCTTTCTGGGGCTCTGCTGGCATTTCGGCACAGCAGCTGCTCTGGGGGAAATCACTTGCAGCTACCTTGATGTAGTAAATCAATCAGCCTTTGTAATTTATCACTCTCATTGCAAAAATAGTGAGTAACTGTTCAAATGTATCAAGGGACAAAGCTTTCAAGTACCCTGGGAATGGCAGTGGAGGAGGCCAGGCTGTGACCACGCGCTTGCTGCCGGCATCTCTGCCCTCTCCATGTACGCCACGGGAGCATTGTTCCCATCTCATCCTGCCCTGCCCTTGCTAGGGATGTGCTGAAATCAGACTAGTGACTCCAGCATGGCTGGGAAACCCAACAGAAAATGCATCCCTAGGTCGTGGCCCCAAACCATGCAAAACTCCAGTTCTTTTGCCAAGAGCTTAAACTCAGAGACAGCATCTTCTGTGCTTGTGCCTATACTCCATCTGTCAGTAAATACTTTTAACTTTTTCGCCATCATTAAAATCCTTACTGGAATCAAGGAAGGGGAGAGAGGACACTGCAAATACTACCCTGCAATATGATGTAAATGATGCAATGTAAATAAAAAGATTATTGTAGGAGTTTTGCTTGATGCCAGAAAATAGCTTTAAATTAGACTCGCACTTGTCTTTTGAAGCAAAACCGTAGAATTTAGAGAAGAGCCTTTTATTCTTATCCACATGAAAACATAGGAGATTCTTTGTGGTTACATTTGCCAAAGTGACTTTGGCATTTTCTTCTCTGAGAAACTTCTAGGCTGCTGAGTGCTGTCTGTATATTATGACAGTGACAGAAGCAGTAAATTAGGAAGTGAAATCACTGGTGCAATTACTTTAACAGGGAAGAAACAGCTTATTTTATTTCTGCTCGATTCCACTGAGAAATTCTGTCCTGCTCCCTTTTTTTATTCCCAAAATGTCAGGTACCAGAATAAACAAAGTGTTTTAGCCACATGTATCAACATTTTCCTTCTTGATCACAAGTGTAAGGGTCTATTCTCCCTATTTGGCATCATTCTGGACTGGCACAGGTTGCCCTTTGCATCTTTGTGAGTGGTGGAAAACTGCACGGGGGAGAAGAGAGAAGGATCTTCTTCTTCAGAGGAGCTCGGCAGGGCAATTTGCCATGGCCCCACTTAGCTGAATTTCTTTTTAATCTTCTGTGTTTCTTTCTGGCCCCCGCCTTCATAGACCTCAGCTGGTAAATACTTGAGGAGTTGTTTTAATGTTTGCTAGCCAGAGATATGTCAAGTTGCTCTCTAATTAATATATAGCAAATTCTGCGGGAAGAAACCGTTCCTCGGTGCGTTTGATGCGAGTTCACACAGAATTTTCAGTTCCCATGGGAGCTGCCCTGCTCGCTGCAGAGACGTCTGGGCTGCGCTGGACCTTTGGTTCCCCTCCCTAATCCATGGCCAGGAAGAGGGAGCAAAAAGCTGCCTGCTGCAGTGAGAGGATGGGCAGAGCTGCCAGCTGGGGTCTCTCCTGGCTCAGGTTAGCTGTGTAAAATCCTGCGGCTGGTTGCAGAGTCTGCTGGCACAGCTCGTGGGGTTAATGCTTTTATCTTGTTTTCCAGCGAAAGTTCTCTGGAATGGTGGTGTTGGGTCAGGCTTGTTGAGGTTGTGAAGGTCTCTGGCAGATGGAGAAGGTCCTGGTGCTTTCCTGGGTCAGGGAGCAGAGCTGGCACACAGATGTGCAGTGGAGCCTTGTACCAGTCCCTGGTCCAAATCAGAAAAGGGTTTTAGTTTGGGCAGAATTATTAAGTCTCAAGAAATCCAGAATGCTTTTTCCCAGTGTTTTAAAACCATACCTTCCCCCAAACCAAAACCAAACACTAGCAGTGCTCTATCACATGGAGATGTTTTCCGTGCGGTTTCCATTTCAGTGGGAAGTAATCTGTTCCTTTTTACTTTTTGTTGCTGCTGGCAGAAAAAGGGTTTGAATGAAGAATATGGAGCTCCCATAAAGTGCAACCTGACTTGGATGTGTCTACACAGAATTGGAGAAGAGCAGGATCAGGGAAGAGCACAGTAAACTGAATTCGTGAAGTAAATTCTTTGCCTCACCAGATGGGATCAGAGCTTTAAGGATCACGCTTGATGTGGCTTCAGAAGTGAATTTCCTTGCACACCTCCTCATTAGCTGCCATCAGGTACTTAGGCAGGGCTCTCAATGGCCATGGTGATTTCCTTTCCCTCCCCAGGTATTCTTCCAGTCACATTCCAGTCCACAGGCTTAATATCTTCATCATGTTTTATCTGTGGCCAAGTTTGGCAGCCAAACACTCGCTCTCACCTGCTTCTTCATTTGTTTCACGTGCACTCCTTTTGCAGAGAAAATACCACTGGCATAAGCAGTGTGTGACATCACTGTGCCTGGGGTCTGTTTATTTATCCTTTCATCACCTAGTAAGTATCTAGGACAAACAATATTGAACTGGAACTGGCATACGTACCTTTCATAACCTCTGCATTTTCTTTCGATGCCCCAGCCTTGGGCTGTATTTAATGTGAAGCTCTGGGAACTGCATTCATAAACCAGATACTCAGCTGTTGTAAGTTACTGTAGCTCTGTTACAGTCAGTGATACTGGGCTGATTTATAGTAGCTGACCTGTGCAGGAGCCAAGGAGAACACATATAAATGGCAGACATTCCAATAACTAAATTAAGCATGGGAAAATGCAGGCGAGCTCCTTGGAAAATTTTCCTAACCAGGTCTGTAAGTGCCTGGAACAGGTACCCAGGCGAACTGTTGGAAAGTTTGCCTTTTGTGTGTGTTGCAGTATGGCAGGGATGGAGTGTTTGGAGAGCTAGGAGCTACCCAGAAATATATTAACCAGATGCTGCACATGCCTGGGTAGAGCATAGTAATAAAATGACTTCACTGCTGAGAAAAGTGCTCGTACTGAAACCTGGCCAGTTCGTGGGTACTTCTGCCCCAAGTCACAGCATTTGCTTTGTGCACCTCAGGGCACTGTTGGGCAGAGCTGATGACAGCATAAATACAAGATAAAACTTACCAGACTAGGTCTGGGCGAGGGCCTGGCTGGTTCAGGTCCCAGTGGCCAGAAGTACATATCTAGGCAGATACACAGCTATTGTCCACATCCCCACCCACCCTCTGATGGTGTGCAGCTACCTCAGATGAAGGCCATGCTTGTGCTAAATAAGGCTGGATGGGTTTCTCCTGAGATCTGGGAGTTAAGAGTCTGTTTACTCAACCTCCCAGCCCACTGTGGTCCACCACTGCATTGTGGGGTTGTGTTCAGCTGTCCACGTGTTCTGTGTCCGGTGGTGTTCCAGCGTTCCAGTGGTGGCAGCCCTCTGGAACATCACACAGCTCAGCGGTCATTCTGTGGCATGAGGTAAGGGCACACTTGTCCATCTCACACATCCTCAGGCTGCTGCAGTTTCTGCTGTTGTTTGAAATTAGTACAAATTCAGAATTCACTCGTGCTGAACTCTGTATGCTATATTCCAACATCATTGAATTGTATTCAGTTCCATCAGTGTTGGAATTGAAGGCAGAAAATGGTGGGAGGCTGCCTGAAGATGATTCTTGCCTGGGCTCTGCCTCATGCCAGCAGCTGTTGCTTCCATCAGGATCCTTGCCATAGCCACTACCTTGCTGCATGTTTAAACCATTCAGTGTGGGATCTCTGCTCATGTGTCATCATCCATCCTGCCAGGAGGAATTTCAGCGCTGGGAACTTCTCACACCGGTCACTTGTGTGCCTCAAGTGTGTCCCAGGAGCTCTGCCAGGCTGTGCTGCTGTTTCATCACAACCTCCCAGGTTTTCTTGAAGGAGCACAACTTCCTTGGTGCCAGCACTGAACACCCACTGTTAGGAGGAGGACTTGGGGGGTTTGTTCAGCATTTCTCAATTAAATGTCTGCTGATGCCCAGACACGCTGCAGAGTTCCTTCAAAGCTCTGAACCCACCATGACTCAGCCTGACGAGCAGCACAAGCATGTCCAGCCCCTCAGGCTGCTGTGTAGTTAGTAAATGAGGCTGACCAGTAGCACCAGGCAGGGGTGTTCACCTGGCCTTGCTCCCCACCAGTGTTGGTTGTTCCAGGGTCACTCCATTTTTCATTCCTGCTCTCGGCTGGGTGGCATGCAGGCAAGTTCTGGAATAACAAACAGTGAAAAAGGACTGAGCTTTGTGAGCTTTAGGAAGTAAGGCAGAGAATAAAACATGGCCCATTGACCTGCCAGAAAAGATACATGGAAGACATAGGAATGACTCCTAAACCACCCTGCTAGAACATGAGAATTTTTTTTCCAAACTGATTTCCTTATGAATTATTTTTTTACTGCAAAATAACTAGCAAGAAAAGTATGTTTTAGTTATTCACAGTGACCTTTTAAACTTCCAAGAGAACTGCATATTTTCTGAGGCCCCATGTAGGGCCTATTAATAATTATGCACTCCCACTGAGCTCCATTGATTAGTTTGGGTCCTATTTCACACTGTAAAATGAAAAAAAAAAAAAAAGTCCCTAGTGTTTGTGTATGTTTTTTTCTTTTTATGTTCGGCTCTCCTCGGCTATAGATCAAGTTTTGCTCTTAGAAAAGGTTTCGGCCTATGTTGATGTGTTGCTTTGCTGTGGGCCCCAAAAATCGGGGCAGAGACAAGACTGGATGGCAGAAAAAGGGGAAAAAGGTTTGACCTGTGCTCCAGCAGCAACAGCAGAGTTCAGCTGGTGAGATAAGGCGCAATGTGAGTGACAAGACCATGCATTAGTATGCTAGAGCCCCCTCATGCCTACACTTTCATTTCTGCTAGCAAACATTTCTTTGTGAATAAATCTACTTTCTTGGCAATGCTGTGTTAGTGCTTTAGTTTCATTAAAGAGCCTGGAAACACCCCAGTGGTTCAGGCTGAGATATATAATACTGCTAACACAGATTTGTTTCATAACCCACAAACTATTAAAAATATTAGTGTCCTCTCGGGAGCTGCCTTTCAAGATTCCCTTTCTCTTTCTCACTTTCAGAGCTGGGCTAAGACAGCCAGCAATAATGCAAAGCAAGCTCAATTTATTCAGCTAAAAAAATAGATAACACCGTATTTTACTACTTCTGAGCACTTTCTTCGTCTGAATGTTGCTTTGTGTTGCACTTCTTATCCAATGTAAACAGCCATAAAGGAGAGTTGCTGAGACAACATGTGGACATTTCAAAAGGTAGACTTTACCCGTCCAAAGGGAGATGACTTTTTGTTGGTAGTGAATTTAGTCTGGGACTTTGTAATGGGATACGTTGGTCCCTTCAAGACTGAGCAGGGAGCTCCAAATCCCTTCAGGACTGAACAGATCTCTGTATGTGTTAGAGGTCTTTATTCCACCCAGCTGACAAAGAAAGTAATAACTGAAAGAAAGGTTAATGGTCCCTGGAGGGAACTCAGGAGGTGAGTAGGTCTAACGTCCAAGGTGAGGGCTTTGGGATGTAGGGGAGAAGAGGTCTCCTGGGAGCCACAGCCAGCAGGGCTGTGAGTCTGGGAGCAAGGGCAGGAGGCAGCTTCCAAAACCCTCTGTTCTGTCAGCCAAGCTTGCTGAGGAAGTTGGAGGTGTCAGCAGTTTCTCCTTGGTGGAGAGACCTCTACCAGCTTATGTTTCACTGTCTGTCTGTACCAGAGCTGTGTTGTGGGAAGGAGTCTGGAAAGCTGACAGGGACGTTAAGGGGATGGAAACTCCAGGAGGTGCATCAGGGTTTGGCGTTGGCTTTTGCTAATGCAGTTTTTGGGGTGTTTGTTCGGACTTTGCCACTGGGCATCCAAGGAGGAGATGAGCCAAGGAGGACAAGGAGCCCAGAGCTGTGGGGTGTGGGTGCAGCCTTGCTGTCCAGAGCGTCTGACAGCATCTGAGCTGCAGCATGGTCTGTTAGAGGTGGACAGAAAAGCTCGTGTTTCAGTTTGGACAGTTCAGCTCATACTTCATTTGGATGTTCAGTTAGGCACAGTGCACATCAGCTGTTGTCTGTCTCCTCAGAGAGTCAGAATTGGGTGGAAATTGTTTCAAAGAGCTCTTCTTACACAGCTTCTGTTAATAATGTCCATCACAATGGCACCAAGAGGTCTCAGCTGTCATCAGAGCCCTCCAGATCACTGTCCCCATCTGGTTTCTGCTGATTGCTCACATAGCACAGGCTACTTCTACCTAGTTAAGGAAAAGAAAGAGTAGAGGAAAAGCAGGCTCTTTGTTTTACAGAAAGGGGATGAAGCACAAAGAGAAGCAATAACTTGCCCAAAGTCATGCAGGGAGCCACAGACAGAACTGGGAACTGTGATGTAGCTCTCTCTTTCATCCCAGTCAGCATCCTACCCGCAAAATAATCTAGTTTAGTTCTGCTGAAAAAGCAAAATATATAAATATTTGCTTAAATCTACCTACTTTGCATAGCAACCTGATTCATGTAAAAGTTTTTATGTAAGATTGGCAAGTCAGAGCTTGAGACTTTTTTTCTGGGTCGTTTGAAGAAAGTGTGAAGAAACTTCTGAACTGCCGAATCCAAATCTGAACCAAATTTTCCCCACTTTGAACTCTGCTTATTGCAGACTGTAATAACATTCATCCACATTTCACAGGGTATCCTTGCAGATGGGAGGAAATACAGTAGCGCTGTTTGACACAGAAGAAATTAGATTTACGTGAAATTCCCTTTCCCTGTGTCCCCCACTTTATTTCCAACAGACCTACAGTTAACAATCAGCAGTGTTTCACTTTCAGACAGTGTGGTTTTCATTACAGAGGCTAAGGGAGTTTAAAATACTCTCGGAGCACACAGCATACATAACATCCTACCCCGTTCCTTTTGATTTCCCTTTGTGGCACTTGCGTTACAGATGCTGTGCAGAGCATGTTGGAGGACAGTGCTTTTATTTGCCATCATTACAAAGAGGAAATATACTTAGAGACATCTGTTCAGGCTCTTTGATTTCAGCTGAATGTAAGACATCTTTGATGAAGAGTTGGTTTTGGAGCCCAGTTGTGTCAAAGCCTGGCAGGCGTGCACGTCGGGGGAATGTGGCACCGCAACAGGCCCCCAGCCTAATCGGCAGGTGTGGACAGCACGGCTTCACCGGGAGGGGGCATTTCAGCTCTCACCTTGTCAGAGTTACCTTTCCCCAGTGGGAAGTTCAGCTCTGTGTCGTTTTCACGTGGGGTCAGCTCCAGAGGAACCTCAGTGTGAGGAGTGATCCCGAGTGCTGGAGGTTTCCCCGTGCGTGGCAGCGTGGCGGTGCCTCCCCTTTGCCATTGGAAGTGTAGGCATCTTTCTTTTGCCACATTCAGAGCCTGAAATGAAGTAGAAAAGTGAAGCATGCTTTTCCTAGGAGCTAGGGTACTTTAGGAGGCGCTGCTGAGACTGAGCTGGACAGAATTGTGGGCCTTCTTCCAAAGAAATGGAAGAATTTTCAAAGACCATACCAGAGCTTTGGAGGAGCTGAGAGGGTTTTTAAGTATAATCCCTGCCTGTTGGCTTTTAGATCCATGTTTGGGTAAAATTTAGGAGCAGTTGTTTTCCTCATGGGGGCTGAGATACATTCACACATTGGTTTATACCTTGTTTCCAGAATAGCTTCTTACAGGACGCCAAGACTTGCAGTGGTGAATTGAGTGAGGTTTCTGTGGCCATGAAGGGCTTCTTCTGCCTCTGCTTTTGCCCACCTTATGTTTAGGCTATATTACTGTCAGCTACCCTCAGACTAATGGAAAAGGGCAAAAGATCTTAGAGATTAAGTACTATGTAAATGCAGTTTAAAGCTTTTTTTCATTTCTACACAGTTTTAGTGTATATCTCTTCTAAAAGAAAAAGTTATGTCTTCAAGAATTTTTGAAAGTTCTGTAAATATAGGTTTGCATCTTCAATTATCACAGGCAGGAAATACTGGAAGCTTCATAATTTAGACTTTGCAGTGACCAGGGATGATCCAGCTCTTCATAAAGCTGTCTTTTAGTCTCCAAAGTGCTAATCTCGTATATAGTTGCTTATACAAGCAAGGAAATCCTCAATGAAAATTTATAACCACATTAAACAGTTTCTGGAACACTTCTTTATAAATAATAAATGAAATCCAACACTTCAGAGTACAGAAATAAATGTAATATATGTGAAGACAGATAGATAGACATATGTATGTATATATGTGTATTTATATGTGTATATATGTAAATCAGCAACATGAGAGTGAAGCAGTATGGGTTGCAGCATTCCCTGGAAAATCCTCATCAGCAGAATGCCAGGCTGAATTATAGATCAGGAAAGATGCCTGGTGTTCTCTGTGCTAAATGCTTTACAGTGGAGTGAGTTCATTGACTGTGGTGTCAATACCGGTGACATACTCGATACAGCTCTTTTAAAGAATGCTACCAGAACTTTTCTGGTGATCAGCTGAGTGCTTGACAGTATAACTTCTTGGAGTTTTCTCTCTTTAACCAAATCTGTCTGTTTGCTGTGGATCCATATTGAATGCCCATTGGCCAAGCCTAATATTGTTCATTCCAAGAGACTTTGGCGGGTGCCCAAAGGATTAGGGATTTTTCAACAAAAGTGCAATATTCTCCATTAGAAAAATCCCCTACGATTTTCTGGGAAACTCTGGTACTTAGCTTCCCATGTATCTTCTCTTTGTAATCGTTGTCAGAAACTAACTGGCATTTCTTGCTGACATTTTTAGAAAAGAATATTTGTATAGGAACAATGCAAATAAAAATTTGTCGGCAGAAACGAGTGACATTTACAGTATGATATAGCCCTGACATTTTTATGCCACCAGTGGGAATTTTGCCTGTTTGATGACTGATGCTGTCATTCCTCCATCATCCAAGTAGACCCGTTCAACTCAATACAACTGCTTAACTAACATCCCCAGTCTCTCTCTGGTGAAACTCATGTCTGGAAAAGGAGGTTGAACGAATCCCAGTGTTGTGGATAATGAGCAGTGGTGTTGACTGACTGCGCTGTGATGAACCTCAGTCAGCACCTTGGTTAGAACAGCAAGGTTTGGACTGCTGAGGTGCTACTTCGTATGTAACTAATTATGTCTTCTAATTCAGAGGAATAATTAATTCATAATCTCCATGGAATAGTGACTGAGGGTTCTAGAGGACATTGTTACTGCAGGGTTGTCAAAGTCCAGCTCTAGAGATGAAACTGCCCTTTGTGCCAAGGATAAGCACCAGGCAACAGAGAAGTCAAGATCTAGAGGTGAATGTGAAACAAAGTGTTGGTCCAAAACAATTCAGGTAAGGTCGAGTTGATGTTCCTTGGCAGGTGCTGAAGGTTGCAGAGCTTTATTTTCATGTTGCTCTCAGCAGACAGAACTGTGTTCAGGCAACTGTTTTCAGAGGAATTAGGTTTGCTTCCTTTGACTGGCATGCGTTCTGGGAAGAAAAAGATGAATCATTTGCAGGTGTCAAACTAGTTAGGGGAGCCAGGTAGCCGTCAGAAAGAAGTTCCCCTTTCAAGCCAACTTCCAGCAAACTCAACCGTGTGGTCTATAAAGCAGCCCACAATTCCTAGTATGCTAAATTTTATAGCCCTTAGGAAAAGAGAAACACAAACACAGGAAGGGAGGAATGCCGCAGAAACTGTCTTGTTAGAGGGAGGTTGGATTTCTCTTTCCGTGCAGTGTTCTGTATTTTGTTGGTTAGTTTTGACTCTTTTTTTTTTTCTCCTTGGGGTAAATGGCACATGTAGCTGGTTTTGTTTTCTACACGCCAGGTAGCAATTAAAATTAGCAATCTGGTAATCAGTATCTTGGCCTTGGGCACTAGAAACAGATGTGCTAAATAATGCCAAAAGTTGTTTCAAACCAAAGGAGGCTGATGTGAGGAGCTGTGCTGAGGCAACTCTGTTGAATTCAGTGCGTTCAAGTTGACTCATGTGGGAAGGGATGAAACCAAACATTTCAGTCCTTGTCACCTGCTGTCCCTGGCAGAAAGTAACAGGTTGTGTGAACTTTGTCGTGACTTGCCCTGAAATCTTATGAGTAACGTCCTGTGATCAAGATCCTGTCCCTGAAATCTGCCCATGGAGATGAACCAAGCCACCAAGCCACACACAGTGCAAGCCACCTTCTGCTGGCCAAGTCACCTTTCATTTAACTCTTCTGCAGTTCTGCAGTGGGTGAGGAAGCACTGAGGAGATTGTGTTTCCTTGGGAGAAAGTCTGATTGACATTAGCTTCACCCTCACCGAGGAGAGAGAGTGGAGGAAGAAGTACAAGCCCTCCCTTCCCATGCTGCTCAGCATCTTCTCCTTTCTGGAAGAGAAGACAGGGACAGGGAATCAGCCCCAAAACATGTTCGGCAGCAGGAATTCACGCTACCCAGCCTCATACACGTATCACCCCATGCAGGAAAGCCTGCAAAGGGACCCAGATTTGATGGTCTCCCTGTATTTCTTCTGCTGCTGGATTCATGCAGAGGCTCACGGCGTGGGCTCAGTCTGCACAGGCAGTGATGGCTGTAGGGACAACTGCTGTCACCCAGGGATGGCACTGTCCCTCCAGCCCCTGCGAGCACTGATGTCCTCCCCACTCCCTCCCCAGGAGCCGGGAGCTGCTCCAGCGAGGCCAGCCAGCACTGAAACCAAACTGTGCTTTTTCACTTACTGTGTTCCAGTCCATGAGAGTGGGCATTGGCTGTCAGGCAACTGTGGTCTCAGCGGATTGTGTTTGTGGTGGGGCACTTGGGATTCCTGATTTCTAGTCCTGGTGCTGCCGTCTGCTCGATGTGTGGCCTTGGAAGACTCACTTAGCTCTGCAGCACAGAAGTTTTTCCTTCTGTTGGATGGGGAAGTGACACCTGCCAAGCCGCAGCTGGGATAAACAGTAGCATCCTGCTAAGGAGTAGAACCTCTTACACTAGCAGCTCAAAGGAAAGACACTAAAATAAAGTGAATAATAATGGGAATGCAGCAGCGGTTACTTTCTGTCCCAGACACAAAGATGGAGTTGTTCTTTGCCACTTCATTGAAAAGAAGGTGTACCATCAAATTGCACCAGCCACTGAAAGTTCATATACTGGCATATTTCTTTCAGGGCAGGCATAAGGCTGATCTGACTGATAGAAAAGAGTTGCATTAATACAGCGTGAGAATAAAGGAGATGAAGCTCTTTGGCTTCCCCTCCCTGTCTCTGCAATGCTCAGAGCTGTGCTCAGAGGTTAACCTGCTTGAGGGGCTCCTGACTGTGTCCAGAGCTGGTTCTGGTACCAGGAGTGTGTGTGTCATGATGCTGAAGGACTCTTGGATGTTGGTGCTGCACGTTGTAGCGTTGGGGAAAACGTTACTGGAATCTGGCTGCTCCCTCACGCAGAAAATTCAGGGAAACTAAACTTTGTTGAGACAGCCTCTGAACATACTGCTTAATCAGAGACATCATGGTTTCACTGAGATGATGAGAAGGGCTGCATATGTTTAGTTTTGTGCCTCAGTTTCCCCCACTATAAAAGTGAAGATATTTTTTTCACTGCTCTAATGAGAGGGGATGAATATCTGTAGCTTAGGCACTGCCTAAGACACATCCCTAGAAGGAAACCTCTTTCCCTCTGCCTCACCACTACAAACCTATGTGTCCCTATTGTCTAAGCAGTCAAGGGCACCAGTGGTCCTGAATCGTTGCTGTGAGTAGCCGATGGTGCTGATGTTCCTTGAAGAAGTGGACTGAGGGCTGAAGGATCCAGGTTCCTGTTCTGTTTGGCTCTCTCCATGCCTGCTGCAATGAGCTCAGCAGAATGCACCATCAGCTGCTGCACCAGGAGATCTTTGTAAGGTGTGAAGGCATCAAGCTCAAGAAGTATATGGTAAAACAATACCACATGTTGGAAGCACAATAGGAGTAAGTCCGTTTTGGCACAGTCTTCCACATGAAATCCCCTTTAATTTCAGTAACGTCACAGTCTCGGTCTCAGGGAACCTACAGCAATATATTCTGTGCCATAAATAAATCCACTTGGGGACTAATAAACTAAACTGTTGCTAATTTGTAATGTGCCACTTTTGCAGCAGTATCCAAAATTCATATGCACTAAGATTCCAGGGCTGGAAAGAATGAGGTGGCTTGTCCCTAACCACTGCTTAACTTTTTAAGTTACACTGGTGAGTCGGGTGCAGTTTGGCTTTTAGTGAGACCCCTGGGGAAGCCAGGCCATCTTAGCCTACAGTCTTAAAAAAGGGCTGTTAAAATAAAAGCATACCTATTAAAAAAAAAATAATAAAATGCAAGGAAATTATGTCTTTGTGACTGAAGCAGGAACACTTGTGCCATTCAGGGACGACTCTCACACTTCTGACTATCACCACTGATAAGCACGAGTGACTTTGCCTCAATGGAGTTTACAGGCACAGGTGGACCCTTTCACTTAAGGTCTCTGCTTGGGATTATTGCTCGGCGCATGGAGTCCTTTCTGTCTGGCTGTGAGCAAAGGGGAGTGTGGCAGCTCAGCAGGGTAGGGTGGTGCTTTCTGGGATAGGGGATAACAGCTGGTTATTGTTTGGATTGAAGGCGTTCCATGTGTGCCTCTGTCTCCCTCTTTCAGGGTGTTATGTCTTCTTCTCGGGGCTGGGTTTAGATTAGGCTCAACTTCTTCCAGACTAAAAGTAATAATCCAGGAAACATGGTGATGCTGCTCGTTCACGGCAAATCTGTGCGGGCTGTCAGGAGACTGTTCTGAATTTTTCCCTTTTGTTGGCACCAAAGAAAGTGATGTTCTCTGTTTTGTCACACTTGGGAGTTGAAAATTCTGCTCTTTCAACTTTTTGGGCTCGTATCAACATGAAAGCAAGTGTCAGAGGACTGGGATTTCTCTCAGGACACACCACCTTTTTTCTGACAGCTCTTTGGGTGGTTCATGACTAGGAAGACATTCAAAGCAAACTCAGCTGAGTACCCTGGTGTTATCACAGAAGCATCAAGCCCCTGCATAGCTTTGCCTCCTCCTTGAAATCCCTTTCTGCCCAGAGCTGGCCCCATTCTCCCATTCTATAGATAATATGTAGCATCTCTCCCAGGATGAAGTTGATAGATCCTCCTGCACAAGGAAAACCAACAGTAAATGAATAATCAGATACATTGAGACTGTAGTTTGAATACCATGAAAATAAAGATTTTCCAGTTCCGTCCTGAAGGATTTATGGCTTGTCATGGGCTTCCTGTGTGGTTCTGGGCGAGTGGGTTGCAGTGTGTCTCTCTTCTGTGAGAAGGGAACACAGATCATGTTTTCAGCCTCATGTTGTCACGAGAAGGGTGAATGGGACAGCTGAATGGGCTCATTCTTGCAGATCATAACGAGTGCACCGGGCACAGCCAACTCAGGGCAGTATCAGCCAGGCACTGAGAGGAACACTGATAGTGAAGGTCATGTAAGCACTGTAGACAAACAAAGCTGACAGCCTGAGCTTCTGCAGTGTTGGTTTTGTTCTGTATCTTCACTAGATAAGAGCTTGTGCCCTGTCACTGTGTCCTTGGTGCTGTCAGCCCTGAGATTCTGCACCATTTGTACAGGGAAGGCTTTGCAGCCTCCCCAAAGGCTGAAGGAGATCCCCAGGTGGGACAGTTCTCCAGCTTTAGGAGTTTCTCCAGTTTGCTGTCTGTAAATGAGTAACTTGCACCCATCTGGAAAACCTTCTTGTATCTTCTATCATGATCAAACTTGATCTTCTCATAGAGGACCCACTAAATGTGGTGGTTCAGCAGGTAAACCAGTAGAAATTTAAGTCCTAGTAGGAAGAAGTATTGTTGAGTGTTTATTGCAGGGTCAGGATCTCTCGTATTAATCTTTCCCTTCAGCACTGGCAACCCACCCAAAAGTAACATCTAGGAGTTCAGGTATATGGGACCTTTGAGAGCTCTCTGAATGCCTGCCTGCCTATAGAGCTCCCTAATAGGCTGCACAAGTGCTCTTAAATGATGATTAAGTCAAGTTACCTCCCTGTGCCATTGTGGCAGGCCAAGGGTTGGCATGTGGACAGCTATTTACACCTTATCTGACATCTAACTTGCTGCATCACAGTAATTTCAACTTGCATGCTTAGCACAAGACTTCTACCCCATTCCTCCCCAAAATGCCTATAAATGAGAGCAGGATTTAACCTAGTCCCCACATGAAAATAAATTTGGAGTTGTCCATATCAGCATTTAGTTTAGATTAGGAGCTTGCTTTTGAAATATATCCCTCAGTGTTACCCCTGTTGCACCTTGGTGCTTATTGTGGATTCAACAGACATTCAGTCCATGAGACCAGCATAGTACTAAGCCAAAATAAACCTCCTGAAATGTATGTAATGTTTATGTCAGGCCCTACCTCTCCCCTGATCCATTCCTGTCTGGCCACACTACTTGCCAATTCAGCCAATTCAGACTTTGATTTTTTTAGCAGTTTTCCCCACCCCTCCTCCTCCATCTCACTCCCTGCAAGAAAACCTTTTCCCTCAGTTTCACTGTAGTCCATGTGAATTGGTGCAACTCACAGGGATGGGATTTACTCTCTTGATCAGAAGCTGGGAAGTTGGACTATGAGCTATGGAAAATTGTCATTTTTGCCTCTTTTGACTGTTTTTAGCTGACCTAGGCTGACTTGTGCCAGCCCATTAGCTGTATTTTTGTGTTCACTCCTATTTACCTATCAGTATATTTTGTCCTAACAGCATTATTGTAAGGCCAAGGGATTATATTATCCAGGCTGTCTGAACTCATCACATCTTGCAATGCTTTTAATTCTTTCCTCATTAGTACAGGATCCTGAGTGATTAGCTAGTACATGATTGCCATGGCCAAAGTAAGAGTTCTTTCTCTGACATTACTCAATACACTGTGGTGGTAGAGCTTTTTCCTTTCTTTTATCCTTTTCTTTTATCTTTTCCCTTCCCCTTCCCTTTCCTCCCTTTCCTTTCTTTACTCTCCCCTTCCTCCTCTTTCCTTCCTTTTCTTTCTTTCCCTCCCAGCCCTGCTGCCACATCCTTGCTGGGCTGAAAAGTCACAGAAGCTGGTTTCTGTCAATTTGTTGCTATCTTCTTTCCCTCCTAGCTTGGCACAGAACCTGCTTTTGTTAGTTTTCCTTTGAGGAATACATGTGCACTTCAGCATGAGGTCTGACAGCCTTGACCCTCCGGGCATGACTAATTCCCATTTACAAGACCACTACAAAATCCATCAGATCAGAAGTGTCAGGGAGTCAGGAAAAGCCCGGCGTGTAGGGCAGGCTGGAGCTGCTCTCCCTGTGCTGCATGACAAGCTCCGTGCCCTTGGTCAGCCATGCTTGGCTGGGATGAGGTCAAGGAAGAGTGGAGCTTGGAAAGAGCAGCAGGTGGAGGGGGCAAAGGAGGGTTTTGCAAGCAGCCAGGGATGGATTAATTCAGCCCTGCTCATGGCCAGACACCGTGGCTCTGGTGACAGCCAGGTTTAACCAGTGATGCAGACTGAAACTCAAGGAGTTCGAGATGTCTCCTGGTGTTTGAAAACTGGGGGGTGGAGACTTCTCTGGGGTTGAGTTTGAAAGTAGGAAAACAGCGGCACAAAGCTGACAAGAAGTTTTTCAGAAGTTGCCTTCAAAGTTTTATCTTTATACTGTTCAGGAGTGGTGATAGCAGTAGCCCCATAACAGGGTGAGTAGAGTATCCCAAAGATGTCTCTGGGGTTTTATCCAAACAGCTTCTTCTCAACCAAACTCTGGATGATTTCAGCTCTCTGTGATGCCAGCTCTAAGCGCTCCTCAAAAATCCCACCCAAAGAGACAGGAATCAATATCTCACAGCCTGTGGGTCACTCTCTTGACATGTTCAGTCATAGCCCCAAAAGCAGCACAGAAGAGGAATAAAAACTTGCCCAGAAGTGAGCTCAGACAGAATGGGAGCTCTCCAAGGACAAAACCTCAGGAGGTAGGAGGTATCCTTGCATCATAAAAATGAGGTTTTCGTTTAGTTGCCCAAAGGGAGCTGGAAAAAAGAGAGAGAAAGACAGTGTCTGAGGGGAACAAACCCAGGAGAAAAGGCAATACTGAAAATAAATGAAGGATCTCAACTTCTCTTGTGGGATGTAGGAAACAGAATTTGGTTTTGTGGACACAACTCTCATACAGATCTCGGCTGGAGCATAGGAGAGGTCTGTAGAGAGCTGATTCAGCACCTTTGCTGCCTTTTTCACTCGGAATTGTTCAGTTTTCCCCTTTGGACTTCAGGGGGGGAATTTCAGCATTGCTTGAAACCTTCTCAGTCACATTTCTGAAACCTAAACCTGGTATGAACTATTGGAAGGTGTTTTTGTAGAGCTTCTGTTCTAACCTGGAGAGTGCTGAATTCCGTGTGGGCTTGATCCAAGATCCATAGAAATCAATCTTAGGATTGCCATATACTTGAACAGAAATTGGACCAAAATGCAAAAGTTTCATATTGCTCTGTCCCATTTATATGGATTTTAGCCCACTCAATTTAAAAGAATAATTTATATCATGAGGAACAAGCTACTTTTGTTGTGTTTGTGTTTGGATTTTTTTTTGCTTAATATTCTTTCCTTACTGTTACTGACAAAGAAATAATGGCTATGACTTTTTTTATTGTTTTAATTTGTCACGAGGAGGAAGAGTGATTTAAATATTTGCTAAAGGAAGTTTTCTCATTCAACTTGAAAGTGGAAAGGTTGGTGTGAAGGTTGCTCCACTTGAGTACTTGGGAGAAATGAGATGTCCACCATTTGAAGACCCATTCCTGTGCAGTGACTGAGGTTTTAGCCTGGAAAGCAGCAATGCTGTAACAGAAAATGCCACGCTAATTGAAGACAGCTCCTCTCCGTGACAGGCCCTTCCCATCCCTGTGCATCACAGTCCTTTGGGATGTGGGCTGGGAAGGCTCTAGCAAGTGACTCCTCTCCGTCTTCCTGCCACCCCTTCAAAGAGGGAAACCCATGTCTCACTCTCCTCTTACCCAAGGGGATTTATCCAAACCCACGTCAGGAAAGCTGACCCACATTTTCTAAACACAGGTTAGTGTCACTACCACTGGGCACAAACTTTCTTCCTTTCTGTCTAGTTTCCTTGCAAGTCACTACTGAGACACATTGGCAGAGCTCTCATGTGAATTTGGGCTGAACAGCAGAACAGTTGTAGGGCTGGTTGTGCTAGAAACCTGCCTGACCACACTTCTAATTCATCCCCCATCCAGCTGAAGCCCAAACAACTTTTCTGTGTGAGGAAGAGCAAGGGGAAGCATCGTCTCTCCAGGGTTTGCATCTCAAGGATGAAGTCCTATATGGATTCCCTTCACATCATCTCTGCCCCGTCAGCTTTTTTCACAGAACTTGTAGGAACATAATTGCTTGGAGAGCTGTACCCTGTCCATCACCTGTTCTAAGAACAGACAATAAATTTGTGGAACAAGGAGGCTGCAAAACTAACATGGGGACAAATGCAGTCTCGTCCTTCAGCCTTCCAGTGCCTCATACAGTTTATTTTCAAGGGTGAAGAAATATGATGGAAATCATCCCGCTTACTGCCTGCAGGATGAATGCCCAGTGATGGAAGTGAGAGGGATCCTTTACATATACTGTACAAATGTGAACAGTAGCCCCAGAGCCTCCTGCTCCGCCTTTTATTGAGGTGCCAGTGTTGTTTCTTGGTTTGGGTTTGGGGTTTGGATTTGTATTTTTCATCTTAACGTACTAACTCAGAAGTAATAAATATTTTAGATCGGAGTTGTGGAGCAGCTCATTTACGGTTAGATCTGACCGTAAGCCTGTGATGAGTGGGCTTCAGTTGAAATGCCAGTGGTTGGGAGAGCGGCAGGCGGTGGCTGCCACTCGAATCCTACACCATCCACATGTTCCAGCTGCAGGGGACCTCATTTTATGGAGCAAATTTAGTGGGGGTTTAGCCTGGCCTCAGAAGCTGCATTTTAGAACTCTCACTAAGGAGAAAGGAAAGATGTCTAGGCAAACATGACTGAAGGAAATACCTCTATTGCCCATAAGAAACTGTTAAAATTAGTCCTCAATTTGTCCCTTCAGTTGATCTTCGTAAAATGTAGGCAAAGAAGGTAGGAGCCCCTTATTTCGTGGTGTAATCAATTGAGTGGTGGAGCTTGGTGCAAATCCATCAGCTTGAAAGAGTTACTACTGGATTATACCAGTGAGAACCTGAAAAAAATATCACCTGTAAATAACTGCTGTAAAGGCAAATGTTTGAAAACCTCAAGGATGCTGAGCTCTGATTTACACAGCACAATTTCAACCAAGCCAGTATTGGTCTGAGGTGAATTTTATTGACAGGAAGCTGCTCCAGGGAAATAGGATTCGATTGTCCTTGCTGACAGCAAAGTGAAGATGTGTCTCTGAGCAGTGGGCTCTGCTAAAGTGTGTGTGGTGGCATTTCTTGAGCCTCTTCAAGGAAATGCTGCTGAGTTTTGTGCACCAGGTCCTTACAATGCTCGTCTGACCTTGTCATAATCTTCCTTTAAAAGGGTTGGGTTATGCTTGCACCACTGACCTGGGAGGGCACAGGATTGTTCCCTGGCTGGGTGTCTAATTCAGAATGTGAATTGCCAAGCGTACTATTATGAATCTATTATGAGTTAGCATATTAATCAACAAAGTGATGATACTGGGCAGCAAATTATCCAGAATGTAATACTCAGTGATTTAGTGCTTGTTAAACCAGCTGCTGGAGGAAGATGAGCGCTTCCTGAGCCTGGCATGGCCATTTCCTATTGAGTAAACATACTTTCTACTGTTAGCCTTTTTTAATTTGAGCCATATAAGTCTTTTGGGAGGTAGAGGGGAATCCACCAACTGTAGATCTGTTAGAGAAAATAAATAGACTGTCATCTGTTGCAGCACTGTCACATTGCTTTCCATTTAAAACTGGAAAAAGAAAGAGGCTAAAGACAGTTTATTCCTATTATTTTCCCTTGATTTGTTTCTTTCTTTCCTTGCATGTGTGGGTGGGTTGTTAAGGTTTTTGTCTTGCTTTGTTTTGCAATTTTTTATGGCCCACATTCTGATGTGTTGCAGCTCATTTGCAGGCTGTGAGGCTGGAGCAGTGTTTTAATTTCTGCTTGTAACTCAAACAGGTACTAAGTGGGTAGGTTATAGTTTAGGGAGTAGGTGGAAGATAGTGAAACTATATGTTTGAGAAATTTAAAAAATGTCCACTGACCACAGTTCCTATGTAGGAGGAGATGTTCTTCCCATCCCTCTCCTCCTCCCATTTCTGAATGGTTTTGCAGAGCGGCTTCAACTAAAGCTTTGCTAAACTAAAAGTGCCACAGCCTGGGATGATAATAAAAAAAGATGCGTGCTGTTATAAACACTCGATTATTTTCCTTCTTTCTTGTGGAGTTGTTATTAAGCCAGGAGGTTCAGAAGTTCAAAAATATAAAGGAGTAATTTGTACAAGAAAAGAAAGGAGTCTATTTCACAAGCTATTGATGCTTCCACTGGGAATTAGCAGTAGCTGTTAGAGTAGCTGGGGTCATACAGAGCGACCATGCATTCTGCTGCCACTTAGGAAACCCCTAATTTTTAACTTTTTCACAGCCACAAGCTTACATTTCTGGCAATGAAAAGTGGGGGGAATATTTGAGGACCTCTTATTAATAAAATAAACTTCAAATGATGATTGACTCCCCTTTTATGTCTCTAGAATGGGGCCCATAAATCTCAACAGTTTTCTCTTCAATGGCTACTTGTTCTTTTTGGTTGGTGACAACTTTTATTTTAAGCAAGCTCAGTTCTTAAATTAACCCTTGTGTTGACTCAAGCCTTCTTGTTGGTCTTTGTTTTGCCTCCCACGGATGGAGAAAAGCTTAGCATGTGGTAACAGATCCATTCCCGTTTCATGCTTGACATGAAATGTGCTCATCAGTGAGTCCCTGGGAAAGGGAGCATTCAAACTTCAGGAGATTTGCTTCCAAAGAAAGCACTGAACTCACACTTACTGGGAGTCCCCTCTCAGCCCTTGACACTGGAGATGAGCACTGAGGGTTTAATTTATTTGAGCACAAATATTCGGATTCGCATGTGGGCACTCAGACTTCCAGTCCCACCCAGTATGGATGGGTTCTGGCACTCCTTCTTTGTCATTCTTTTAGTAGCAGCCATGGGGACACAACTGTCCAGTGCTCCCTGGATCTTTCCTGTGTTTAGAATGAAACCCAACCTTTGCAGCTTAGTAAGGAAACAGGATTCATAGGAATCTCAGGCAGCATCAGCCCCTGGACTTGCCAGAAGACACAACTGAGGAATGGTTTGATGAGGGCCCTGTGGTGTCCGTCAGCCTCCGAGTCTCCCTGACAGGTACGCGGGCTCTGGGAGCCAGGAGCACGCGTAGTCCGGTGCCTGCCTGTGTGTGGCCAGCCGAATTTGGAAGCTCTATCTTATATCTTTCTGTCAGTGACCTGTTACACAGTCCTGGGGCCTAATGCTTGTGTCAACAGGAGGTTAGGTTTCATGGCATCCTGAGCAGAGCAGGAATGTCCTGGCTTATATTTGTCTCCCCAGGAGAGGGAGAGGGTGGGAAAAAAGCATTCAGCAGCTACTGGGCAATCTTCTGCCATCTCTTGACAGGTAGTGATATAAATCAGAGCCTTGAGTGGGCTCTGCTTAGATCCCTATCAGCCGTGATTAATTCAGTGCTATAGGTGGAAGGATAAACGTGGCTTCCTGTAATCTTAATTGTTTCCACCAGCCTTTGAAACTGATGCATCCATCTGGTAGCATTTAGTTGTGAATACAAAGGGTCAAACTCTGCCCAAGACTGCAGGGTAGGCAGCAGGCCCGGCTCTGAGGAATGCCGGTGCCAGCTGGGAGTTGGTCTCTTGGTCGGGCAGTGTAACAGAGGCAAGGGCACTTGAGTCAGTCCTCAAAAGGTGGCTTGCAGGATCATCTGGAAACTCTTAGGTGCCAGAGCTTCTGAATTTATTAGAGAAGAGGCTGGCAAGAGTGCCTTAAGATGATTAGGGCTGGAGCCTTCATTCCGTGCTACAGGGACGTCTGCTCTGCCATTCCCAATGCTCTTATGAAAAGTCCAAAGAGAAGACAATGGGATTGCTTTTCTTGAGCAACTCTATTGTAATTGAAAGGGATTTTGTGGATCTTTCACAGAACTACTATCTTCTTGCATCAGGAGTCCTTCCCCTCCTCTCAAGACTTTAATGGCTCGGGTCTGTAATCTTTACAAGTCACTGGTTCGTACACTCATCCATCTACCTTCAGAGCTGTGCACGGGGCTTGCCTTCACGCTGACATTCTTGTGTACCAACCATTCCCATGACAGTAGCTTGGAAAATGCCATGCTGGTTTTGTTCCCTCTTCAACCTCACGTGTACCTGTGGGACATTCTGAAAAGAGCAACAGTCTTGCTGTATTTGGTGGAGGGGGCGTGTTTTGAAAGCAGAAAGATCGTTGGCAAATGCAGCCTGCAAGGAGCAGAACCAGCTTATTTCAGCTGACAGCTTTGGAGAAAACCAGCACTGATAGGTTTCAAGTTAGTGTGGGTGGACACTAATAAGAAAATTTAGGGCACGCAATTTGGATGGAATAGTTTGTTGCTTTTTGGTTAATCCCTTTTCAGTTTCTATCAGCATAAAAAGAGCAGAACTCGCGGTCATTTGTGCCCAAAGCAGAATGTGATGAAAACATGCAAACTGAAGTGTAATTTAGCTTCCGAAAAGCAAAGAGGAGAGGTCATTCCATCAGAAAAAAAAGACTCAGAATTTGCAATTTAAACAAGACTCCACAAAGTCTTTGTCTTAGTAATGCTCGTATCCTAATGCTTTGACTCTAGTAACTTCTAGTTACCAGAGCTCAGTAAAGCCATGTTTCCTGAGCAACTTCTTTTGCAATCTATGCAATTTTTGCCTCTCTATATAAACCCTTTGACATTTTTCTGCAATGTGTTCATTGTTTGTGCCTTCACTGAATAATTCCAGAGCTTCACCTCATCTCTACATGGTCCTGAACATTTGCTACTCAAAATCCAAGCTAGAATTTTATGGTTATGTCTGAAATTTGAGGAACAATTAAATGGAAAGCATAACTGCCCTTGTACAAAACACAAACACAGGGCAAAATTCCCAGCGAAGTGAATCAGTAAAGGATGGTTGGGGCAAGTTAATCTGAAGGGGCTGAAAGTGAAACTGAGGCAGATCTCTTTCAGGTATTCTCTCTGCTGTTTATGTATATGCACCAGAATGGTGCCTGAAAACAGTATTAATTACTCATTTTATTATTTATGTGAGGAAATATCACACCTTTAGTAATATTTGAAGCTGTGCAAAGAATATTCTTCTACATCCTTTCTTAATTGGAAGAAAAAAGAAAATGAAAGTGTTACTTGAATGAAGTGCTTTTTTCAGAGTTTGCCAATTTAGATAAATGTTTTGCAGCAGCATCTGGTTCCTGGCTCTAGCCAGGAGAGCAGCATTCTGAGAACACTCTTCTTGGTTTTTTAGCAGCATATCCTCACTGGTAGCTGATTTCGTAAGTGTTCTCTGACTGGAGTGGAGACTGTTTAGGCTAGGCTTAAATAGGCTTCAAGCAAAAAAATCTTTTAGTTCCAATGATAATAAAAATATAACAGTTATCTTTCAAGAGACAGCTATAACCTCCCTTAATTCATAAACAGAAGCATTAGATTGAGGGAGCCAATTATATAGTAGAAAATAAAGTGTCTGAATTTATCATTCTGACTTTGAAAGCTAACAGAGAACTTTGTTGCAAATAATTAATTTTATAATTTTCTTCTGGCTTGGCAACTTGACTGTGAATAGATTGCAGTTTCCTTGAAGCTATTTGTTAGCTGAATTTATTTGCTGAATAATTGATGTAAATATCTCAGCGAATAGTGAGTAATTATTCTTGGCCTCTGCTTAATTTGAAGGCAAGTGCTTGGCTGCAAGTAGATGATATTAGAAATTCGAGCTGCTGTGATTTGATGGGTAGGTCACCTTCTTTCCCTGGCTAACTGGATTTTGGGTAATTTTTATGTAGGCTGCACCAGGGCTACAACACTCCAGAGGGGAGCACCAGCTCCAGCCATTTTCATGCTTTGATGCAGCAGCTCTGGGAGAAGGAGGCAGCACGAGGGGTGAGCAGTGCACTGTGCTTTACAAGGTCTGCACTGGAGCCCTGATCCTGAGGATAAAACTGTGAATTCCCAGGAGGAAGGAGGGGCTGTCCTGGTAAGGCCACCCAGGGTTCGCTGTGCCCTGTAACAGCTGGCACACATGGGGTCCCATTGTCCGTCCTGGTTAAGGACTTGGGTTTTCTCCAGGTGAGGAAGACCCAAAGGGAGCAGCTGCCAGATCAAGCCCTGTGTTTATTAACAGACATGGGGTACCCCATGCCTGGTCGCTATGTACGCCAAAGGCAGAAACATCTTGCATAATAAAATTAATTCAAACTTGAGATAATGCTAAGCTAAAAGAAAAAACAACAATTCAAAACAAGTGCTTATCCCTGATGAGTTCAGCTCCCTGCTTCCTCTTGAAGTTTTCCTTTTCTTATGCTGTTCTGAATTGTTATTTCTATTTTTTTTTCTCCTTTCCGTGCTGGACTTCATGAGGATTCAGTCCCCTTCAGGCTTAGGAAACATTCCCTTTTCTACATCTGTCAACTCAGTGGTGCTCACATGGAGACTAGAAAGCTGAGACAGTTGTTGCCCCAAAGTGTTTGTCTTTGGCCAGAGGTTGCAGCTCCATCTGGCTCCCTGGAAAGTGCTCCCCTTCCCCATGGGCTGTGATTTACTCCCCAGGATAGACACGTATTGAAACTGGCACCTGCTTCTGCTGATACCCCGGGCTGGGAGTTGGAAATTCAGGACACAAAGATCTATGTCCCTCCAGCCATTCCTGCTGCAGGAGCAGCAGTCTGGAAAGGGGCCATGCTGGCATCGCGAGGTGTTAAGCTGGGATGGCTGAAGGAGTTAATCTGCTGCCTCACTGTAATATAATAGAAAGAAAAACATGCCTGTGGGGCTAGTCCATTTTACTATGTAGCTTCAGCTGGTAATTAAAAAGCAACAGTTCAAAATTAAGCAGTAATATGAATAAACCCCAAATTAAATATACCCAGGACAGGTTGCATTTTTCAGTGGGTGGATGCTTAGCATATCATGAAACTAGGCTTTTTAAAAAAAAATGTCTCAGGCTAGGTGTCTGAAGCTGGGAGTTCCCCAAACTGCCCCAGAGCTTTGCTTTTTTCCATCAGGGTGCCCCTTTCATTGCGGCTCACTCGTCACTGGGGCCAACTGGTCCGCTCCACTCAGGGCATGTTCCCACATTCCTTCTATTACAGTGGAGACAAAAAAAGAAAAATCGAAACCCCAGAAGGGCCCGGTAACAATTTGACTCGTGAGCTGAGCGCAAACGTGGTTTCAGGTTCTTGGGAAGGATTTCATGTGCCCCCTCTGAAGGTGAAGGGACAATGTGCCCATTTAAGGTGGAGAAAAGTGATCATGGGCGCTGCCCTCCGGGCGCCCTGCCAGGCTTCCATTTGGGAATGAAATTGCTGAGCAAAGCAGCAAGCTGAGAGCTCCTCTCTGCGTAGAGCAGGCAGATGGCTGCTCTTCAGGAGAGTGGTGCAGCATGGGGATGATTTTGAGGTGAAGGCATGGGGAGCAGGGAGGTGGGTGGGAAGGAGTGATAGGAGAAGAGGTATTTTCATCCACAAGGTCCCCAACTGGCAGATTTCCAGAAGATGGGAAGTGGTGTCTGAGAAAAGTTCATGCTCTGCTCCCCTCATTTCTTACATGCTTTCCCAAAGCATCTGCTACCAGACACTTTTGGGACTGTTGGGCTTATCTGGGCTGGCTGTTCTTGTTTCAGTGACACCTTTGAGCAACGTGCTGCAGCCGCTGCGGCACCTCTCCTGGAACATTGCTCTTCTCCAGAAACCTCCTCACAAACCTCCAGTGCCTGCAGGGCTCTTGTGTTACATGGTGTGGGTGTGGGTTCCCTGACACTGAGGCAGCATTTGGGGTTTCTGAATATAGGGGTTTGCTCTTGACTATTAAGTGGTGAGATACCCCCAGCACAGGAATGACGAAGTGGAGCTGGAGGCCAAGCAGGGCTTGCTGGGGTGGTGGCACAGGGGGAAACTGTGGGGACCCAGAGGTGTGCAGGAGCCAGGCTGGCAGCCAGCCCAGATAGGCAGCAGGGCTGTGTCCGGTTTGTCCCACTGGAACACTGCCTGCTTTGTCTGGGTGAGAAGTGTCTCTGCCTTCCTCTGTGCCTGTGGGTTTCACATGATCCAGGGGTGCTGCTTTAGACAGCCATCATCCAGTGTCACGGAGTCCATCTCCTTTCTCTTCGTGGAGTTGGGTCCATTCAGACCAGTTGAGCACTCCAGCCTTTTGCCCTCATAACGGTCTTTCCAGTATCTTTTATGGGTTGTTTAAAATCAAACCCAGTTGCCGGTTACTCAGCCCTGGAAGACCTGTTACTCCTTTGCCACAGATTAACATGAAGGGTGTAAAGAAAGAAGGCGAAACAATTTACACCATCATGTGTGATTTGATTAAAACTAATATGGGATTTTTAGGTTACTGGTAAGCATTTCATATGCAGTGTTTTGTTGTCTAGTATGTCCTTCCTTTAGGTCACATGACTGAATAGCTGAGGTGAGTTCCAGGGAGAAGGAATTTTCTTTAGAACCACTCTGAGTTCAGCCTTCCTTCAAGAGTGCTCTCTCATGCCAGAAGTATGAACTGGTTTTACTGAGTGCTTACCTTTTTTGTTTACAAGATCTAAGACTCCAGTCCAGAAGTCTAAACAGTGGCACTTGGACCTGCAAGCCATCACTGCTGGGCAGGGTGCTGGTTACTGGAACCGGTTGCACTTCGTCAGAAAAACATTTGCAGAATTCGACTGCTGAGAGTGTAACTCATTTGGTGAAAATATTTAGCATTTTAGATAGGTTTACTCATCAGAATTAATTTACTGAGCTCAGCACAGCTGAGAAACAAGACTGATGCAGAAGTACTGTATGAAAGTAAATCCTGCATACAAAATCCACACAAGTCCTACATTTAGATTGCAAATTTAACAAAAGTAATTCTGTCCCTTCCAGAGTTTCAGTTCTGATTAAGATGCAAATTGGTCTTCCTGTTGTTTCTTAATTTATTTCCCTAAGCTTGAATGTGGGCATTGACCAAGGCAGAGTTACCCTACAGAGTCAGTGCTCACTCACACTGTGACTGGTTGGACATCAAGCTGAGTTACTGGCAAGAGAGACCCTGCCGATGATGTGGTGAGGGCATTGAAAGTGAAACATCCTTCCATCAGTGTGGTGGTTCACAAAAGGGGGAAGGATGGAAATTCCATATCAAAGCTCTTTTCCCCCCAGCCTTTCTTGTGTGTTAATCTGGACTCTTAAGTGCCTTTAGCAAGTAACAGAGGTCACTGCTGTTCGAAGAAAAGTTTTCAGATCTTACCCTCCTTCCAATACTGCCTTTGCTACAGCTGCTGCTGACTTCAGTTTACATATTTAAGACCTTTTTTGGGTTTTTGTTGACCTATTTACAGTGGGTGTGGTATTTATAGTATATTGTAGTATATGTTATTAAAGTGCTTTCAGGACAGAAATTAATCCCATGTCTTTGTGGTCTTAATGACCTTGTACAAGAGAAGATTTGCATCTAAGAGCACCAGCTGTAGCTGTCTTGCCTCTTCTATCACATAACCCACCAAACCCCCAAACTGCTGCTCTCCAGGCTCTGACTGAACCCTGTGCCTGCCCCAGCCCTGCTGAAGCCAGGAACTTGGAGCAGAAGCAATGGTGTAGCAGGGTCAGCCCAGGGAATGTGTGAGCTGCCATCAATCCAGGGACTCCTTCTCCAGCTCAGGGAACTTAGGACTGAGAGAATGGGGCTCTTAACGCCCTCTGCAGTGTTTGCTGCCTAGAAATTTTCAGTTTGTTTTTGATTCAATCCAAACACAGGGAAAATAAAATAAAAAACAAAATTACTTTTGCATGCACAAGTTCCTCATGGGATCCCTGCACAAGGAGAAAAGTCAAGGGGCTGAAGTCAAGCTGTTGAAGTCAACTTCACCTAGAGCTTTGGGCATGTAGGGCTGAAGGCTGGAGCCCCAATGGCCCTGCAGCTTTCCCAGCATCAAGAAAACCAGTCTTAGTCCTGCGGCTGCACATCAGTATTGTGACTGCTCTGCCCTGGTCCCTACCTCTGTGTCACTGTCCCAGCTGAGCCGTAGGATGGGTGGTGGTTTGGGGTTTCTCCAAGCGCCTCAGTCAGATTCAAACTGGTTTAGTAAGCTGGTTAATTGGCAGTCTGAAAGGGAGGGGGAACAGCGAGGTCCCCAGGTCTCCCTGGTCAGTGCCAAGCCGCAGACTGTTAACTACTCCTGCCTTTCAGAAGCAATAACTGCGGGTTTGGGGAACATATGGAACTAACTAGCTGAAAGGCTTTTATGAGCAGCTTTAACAGGGGGCACGGTTTGTGAGCAGAAATTCCAGTGGATGAGTTAATAGTTTCACTTTCCTTAGCTGTCCCTTTATAGGAAAAACAACAACAAAGCCGGGCACGTTCCTCCCGCAGCCCCGGCTGCACAATGTGCCGATGCATCCAGGATTTCGTTTGGACACTGGGGGAGTCCTTTAGTAGATCCCCCAGGACCTGTTTTTCCAGAGCTATTTCCTGATGCTGACCTCATTAGGTGAGTTTCACAGCTCACTAATTCCTAGCAACAGCACAAGAGATTCAAGGAAAGGGGAAACTCGTCTTCTGGAAACCAATGGAACTGAACAGATTTGGGCAAGCACTTTTATTGCTTTTCATTAATCTGGAAAATCAGGGACTTGCATTTTTCTTTCTTTTATTTTTTTTTTCCCCACAAGTAACTATTCTGACCTGAACCTGTATATTTGATTTTCTGTTTGATTACAGATTAGGATAACTACAAAAGGAGAGCCCCTGCAGAACTGTGTATCTCAATATTAATGTTGCCGTTTGTTTTGAACCAAGTAGGAGAGTGGGCATTTCTCTTTTGGGTCTGGGCACTGACAGGATATAGTCACTCAAACACTTCCAGTAATGCTTATTTAGCATTTGCATTGTGGTGGCACGTGTCCAAAAGAGAGAGCAAAGGAAAACAATAAGTTGCCTGCTCAAGAGCTGACATCATAGTGTGAAATTTAAGTACTTGTTTTTGTGGTATTGTTATTAATCATGGGTCTGTGCAGGGGTCATCCTGTAATTCCAGCTACTGAAGTCCTGTGAATGCAAAGCTTGGCCTGAGAGTTTTCCTAGGGTTGCCTTTCATCTTCAAGTCTCCTGTATAGCAAACACACTAGAAGAACACAGCTCCAATTTGTCTTAAGCTTAACAAAAAATGTGTTTCTCCTGTTGTAATTCCTGAATTTGTTGTCTGTTTTATTAGCAAGATATTTCATAGGAAGGTTTGGGACCACTCAGGCATTTCATCTGTGAATAAGGTTTCCTTGTCTTATTTTACAGTTGCTTATTAGTTGCTCCCCAAAGCTTTTTCTTTCCATTATGGCATTATTTGGGACCTTAGTTAGAAAAATTGAAGAGGTGGACCTGGCAACCTTTTCACTTGGTTCCACAGGGGGACAGGTCCATCTGTACACTGCTGACATAACCAGGAATGCTGCTGTGTTTGATGAGAGTTAACTTGGTTTATGTTTTCTGCTCTTCCAAAGCACAGAACACGGATAAGGAGAAATCTCTCTGGCACAAAGGCTGTGATTTCTCCTCCTTAGCTATCACATACAGCACTAACATGGTGCTGGCTTTCAGGAGCCTTCAAATGTCCAGTCTGAAGCTGCTGACCTGGCACAATAAAACACAATATGTGAATGTTTGTGATAGTACCTTGGAACAAAAGGGATTTTCACCTAGCTTTACTCCCAAACCCAAGTTCAATGAAAAAAATTACTTCTGGTGGAAAGGCTGGGGTGTTCCTAAGCCCAGTCCAAATACACATTTATTCACTTCCCCTCCCTCTTTAAAAAGGTGGCAGTGGTTCTCTAGATCTGTTTCTGTAGGTTAGGTTTACTTCCCTAAAAACCGAATCTCATTAAATTGTCACATAAAATCAAACCTCCGACCTCACCAATGTGTTTGTGAAACAAAATTCAAACTGTCCCACGGACAACTGCTGGTACCAACACTTCTGGGCAGTGCCAGCCTCGGGACCTTAGGAGCCACTGCAGTTGTGCCTGCTTGCTTTGTATGAGAGGTTTGGAGGTTTTATAATGCTTTATCTTTTTGAAGGTGAAAGTTAAACACCATAAACATTCAAGTTGATTTATATGGGAGGTTTAGTTTTGTAACCCACTCTGTTCTTGTGTGACTCCTGGCTCTGTAATCCAGAGGCATGGACAGGGGGAATACCATTTGAGTGTCAAGGTGATCAGTAAAGCTGCTAGTGAAGCTCTTCACTGGTCCATCTCCCTTTTCTTTGAGATGTCCAAAGGCTGTGAAAAATAACTCCTAAAACATCTGGACCAGTGGTCCCTGGCACTGTGTAGGACTGGTGGGACCCACTCCCACTGGCAGTAAAGCAGGACTGCCCTGAGGGCTGAACTGGTGTCTCCAAACACCCGACTAAAATCTCTGTGCTGGGAGAATGACACCACCCGGATAAAAAGGTTGATCAGTCACAAATGGCAGGGGCCAGAGACAGACGTGCAAAAACACCTTCAAAGCACACCAGGGTGAGGACCATAAATTGTGTGAATAAAAATGCGCTTCCCAAGAGCCAAAGTCATAACTTCCCATTGCTTCCCAGAGCAAATCCCGTCTGCTCTGTTTATTAGGTGGGACTGTGTATAGGCAGTCACTCTAAGTGTGTTTATTTTGAAGTCATCAGTTGTTCAGTAATCTCAGGCACCTCTGGGAGATTTAACTCAGATAGAGGATTAGGCTGGGGGTCGTGGGGTCACTGATATTAAGATAGAGAAAAGAGAAGGAAACAGCGTTGTTTTTGTGGCATTATCTGAACAGTAACGAAAAATAAATTCAGGTTTTAAGCTGGCTTTAACCTGACTCTGAAGGAAATGGTCTACAAATCCAGCCAGCAAGCAGACGATGGTGACGAGACCCCACTTCTCTTTAAATTTGTTTTGAGCCACCCAGCCAAAACCCATGGTGGAAATGGCTTGATTAAGCAACACTTCTCTAGAGATCTGTAATTTACAGTTTTCCTTTAGCATATTCAAGTGTTTGAGTTTCTGATTTTAACTTTCCCGCTAAAATAAAATCCCTTGGGTAGCTTTTGGGGCAGCAGTTTGAACCCAGCGCTGAGCTCCCCACGGTGACAGCCACGTTCTGGATGGGTTCAGCTGGTGGACAGCATCACCTCTAGGTTCCAAAGCTGCTCTGAGGCAGAGGGCAGGGACATGAATATCCTGGCACTAATGAAATCATGGAGGGCCATCTGCCAAAATCCCCAAAATAACTCATTCTCTCTCGTTTGGAATCTCTGGTGTCTTATAAGAAGTGAACTTGCATTGTGGACTTCTCTGCAGGCTGATTTTTGAGGAACACACAGACAATTTTCTTCAAGATCTCTAACCCTCTGCAAATGAGACTGAAATAATACAGTAGGTTCCAATCTTATTCAGAGGAGAAAGACCCAGACCATTAATGCAAGGACTGGTTTCCCCAGAATAACAAAAAACAAAAAAAGAAAAAAAAAGGGAGGGGCAGGGAGGGGGGAAGGCATTGGGAGTAAAATAAGTAAGGATTTGTTTATTGCCTTCTTAATATTTTATCATAAAACACACGGTCCTACCCTCAGGGCTTGTTGGTGGTTTGTATATGTGTGTGTGCCTGTGTGTATACATATTTCTGTATATAAAAATCCAGTAACATCCATTGTTTAAAAAATCAAAAATGAGAAGGATTTTGCTAAAAGCATTTTGGGAAAACCTCTGCTCTCATTTTTCCTGTCAGTGTTTTTCTAAGCTTTTATTTTTATTCGTCAAAATGTTTAGAATCCCCAGGAAATCCTGGGATGAACCATTTCCTCTTCGAGCTGTAGCCCTTAGGGGAAAAAGAAAAAGCTCCGATCCTTTCAAACGTTAGAAATTTTTCAAACTGTGTTTTTTTGCATGTTTTTTAAATTAGAGAAAAACTAAGTTAGGAAGATGCTTGACTTCAGGCTGTGGTCCTGGGAAAGCTTGATCTCTTTGTAGAAAAGCCTGAAGAGACCCTTAGATCTGGGCAAGGAAATATTTTGGGCTTGGCTCTTAATGGGAAACTGATTGCCGAGTTGAGGTATAACGGGTTCAGTTGAAACACCATCTTTTTTTTTTTCCTACGTAAATTAAAAATTGCATTTTTTAATTTAGCTTTTTTTTTAATTTTAGCTTTTCCTCAACCCAATTTGTGTATGTTATTTAGCATGTAACAGCTTTTTATTGAGGCTGTTAGTGCCCTGAAGATCCTTTATTATTATTAATATTATTAACTTTATCAATGTTATTATTAATAATTAAATATCTGATCCTATTTGTTATATACATGAGATTTTGCAACTTCCTTTCCTTCACCTTTGGATAAACTTCAATGGGAAACATAATTTTAAAATAATAAGAACTTACATCCTGCAAATACATATGTAAATTGCTGATTTTAAACTCCTCTGGGGTTCACTCCTTGAAGTGGGTTCAGTTGCTAAAATTTCAGAAGGTGAGAATTCAGGTCCCAGACTGCAGCTCAGCAGGGGTTACCTTACCCAGATTTTGAGATGATTGTTATTCTCTGGGAAGGATGGGGCACTGCCATTATAAATGAGAAAAGCCCAAAAAGTGGTGAAATATGAGACCTAGGGGTGCAGGAGTCTTTTCATTAAAAATGACACATCAATCTAATTTTTCAGAACTCTGAATTCGCAGTCACCACATGGCACTTTATTTTAGGAAAAGCGTGTTTGTTTATTTATATAGTTCGTGACATAAGTCTTCACTGCTGTTCTTCTGATTTATTCATCTACTTTTTATCAAGTTTCTTCAGAAGGTTCTTGGAAAGAGGTACATGTAAAGCCCAGACTTGGTGGTTCAATAGCTGGTATAAATTGCTCCCACAGTCTGTCACAAATCTAAAAAGATTTGTGGTAATTCGTGTGAAACTTAGTGGTCTTTTTTTTTTTTTT
>VZRS01001505.1:48317-131846 GCA_013398055.1 Ifrita kowaldi
TTTGTTTGTTTGTTTGTTTGTTTGCCGCTTGTTGGGTTTTTTTGGTAATTCAAGGAAAAAAAGTCCAATATTTAAGGACATTTATTTTTTTGGTTACACGACATTACATAGTAAACAATGCTTCTGCTTTTTTGGGTTTTTTCAGGTTTGGGATGGGAATACTGGACCAGTCTGCTGGGACAGTGTTACAAATCTGTATCTCTGTTCTCGCTTTGCAAATGGGTGGGTGAAGGAGGAAAGACTAAAGGAGGGAGACTAATAATGAATTTTGTAAAGTTTCTGTTACTACAGCATGCATGAAGTCCCAGTACAACACCTGTGACTTCAGAAGTTCGGAAGATGTTGATGTTTTTATCAAAAACATTTCAACTGAGTTTGGGCTTTGGATTTAAGCTAGGGGACAGGAAACAGTCAGAGGCAATAGAATTTTCCTCATTTAGAGGCGTTTTCTTTCCAGTGTCTGTCATGTAGGAAATTAACCAGCACAGAGAGCCCAAGAGTTCTCAGACTGTGATCTCTGAGCAATATATATCTGTTGAGAAGTTATACTCTGTGGAGAATATGACAGGGTCTTGCATCTGAATACTTTCCATTTGGGAATGCCTAAAGACCATCCCTCGTTACTGTGGGCCACAATGGATCAAGGGAATAGAGTTGAGGCGCAGGGAAGTCTTTCAAAGTTTTGTCCTTTAGACTTTGCTGTTTTGATTCCTACTGTCTTTAACTTTTTCTCTCTTTTCCTGTCTGTGTTTCTGCAGGTGCTGTTTGCTCTAAACCAAACTCTGCTCCAACACGAAAGCCTTCGAGCAGGGAGTTTGCAGGCCCCTTACACCACGGAGGATCTCATCAAGCACTACAACTGTGGAGACCTGAACGCTGTGATATTCAACCATGACACTTCCCAGGTGAGCAGAATTGTTCCAGATGGGCCAGAGAATTGAGGAAAAATCAGCTGCTTTAATAGCAATATCCCAGTCATCACTTCATATTCTGACTCCTCTTCCCCCTCTTCCTTTTAATGCCCTGTGTTTTCTTTCCACACGTGCCTCATTTGCCTGGTGAGAGAGTGGAATTTCCCTGGTTTTGCTCAGACTCTGGGGAATCATAGAATGGTTTAGGTTCAAAAAGACCTCCAAGATCATTGAGTTAACTGCTAACCCAGCACTGCCAAGTCCGCAGCTAAACCGTGTGCCCTAGCACCACATCCACACGTCTTTTAAATACCTCCAGGGATGGTGACTCCAACACTTCCCTGAGCAGCCTGTTCCAACACTTGACAGCCCTTTTGATGAATAAATTTTTCCTAGTTATCCAGTCCAAACCTCCCCTAGCGCCACTTGAGGCTGTTACCTCTTGTCCTATTGCTTGTTACTAGGAACAAGGAATGGACTGCCTGGAAAACTTTCCTAGAGATGTTATTGAAAAAAAGTTAATTCTGGATGTTTGGGGCTGTTGAATGCAGGCCCCTCATTAAGGAGGGGGAAATCTTTGTAATATTTGAGCTTATATATGAAGAGGAAGTAGACTTTATGTAAATACTCTATAAAGTAAATAACTTCTTAAACATGTCATAATTCAATAATTTTGTATGTGTCTCAGGCAGCCCTTCAGTCTCTGTTTATCTTAGTTATCCAAAGCTATTAAAATTTCTCAAGGGAGCAGAAATCTGCTTTCCAGACCAGTTTGATGCTTCATGGCAAACTGAGATTCTCATTTAATACATAGGTTCCTCTTTCCCCTTTCCAGTTAATTCTATGAAATCTTGGTCTTTGGATGTCATCTCCAACATCTCCTTTTTTTGATAAATATTCCCAGGTTCCTGTCTCAGGTGCAGTGACTCACCTGGGGCAAACCTGTGTAAATTTGACAGCCACAGTATTAGATGTGTTTTGCCATTGAAAGAATTAAATCATGATAGCAGTTTACCATTAGCAAATGCAAATCAAGGAGAACTGTGTGACTTCAAGAGAGAACTGAGACGGGGTAAGCTCAGTCTATGGATTGGGGCAGAGGTCTCTGGGACATTTTATCTTGCCATCACGATTTTGAGTTGCACAGGGCTCTGTGGGTCACTTGTTTCTCAGCAGAACTGCTGGGCAAGCAGGTGGGGCCCCAGTGTGGAATAAAAGCCCTTTGCTGTCCCAGTTAACTCAGTCCTAGAAAACAAAGCACTGTTTTAGTGTGACCCAACAGGACATACCAGGATGGTTAACATGGCAGCACTGAAGCACAAGAGTGTGTGGTATCAAAGCTGCCAGAGCTGTTCATTCTGGTCAGCCTTGCTCTGAAAAGTAAGGGGGAAAAGGGAGAAAGCAACTGGGGTAGGAACACATCTTTAAAGATGGGGGATGTGAGTTGGAAAAGGGAGAGAGCTCATGACTTTGGAGGATCCTGGAGAAGTCAATGGTTGTAACCATTCCTGCAATGTTGGGGCACAGCACACATGATAAACAAGGAATAAACAAGCGAGATGTAGTGGAATATTTGCCATGCATGCTACGAAAGGACCGCTAGTAGTCAAACCCATGAAGACAGTCCTGGTATCTGGATGTCTTGTGTCACCTTCTAATTCCAGTGTAAGTTCTCCTAATTAGTAAGGCCTTTGACTCGAAGACGAGTTGTGGTCATTCATAGCAGTTGCATGGACTCACAGACACCTCTGATTTATTGACACATTGTCCTGTAACAGACCTGTGGGTTAGACTTGAGAGGAACCGTTTGCTGTAAAAACTTCTTTATCCCTGCAAATTATTGGATCAAGTGTGAGTTTCAAAACAGTGTTAAAGACAGAGGAAAGAAGCCAACAACCAGTCAGAGTTCAAGCACTGGTGTTCCCAGAGTGCACGCAGTTGATGGAGATTATAACGCTTACAGGCCACGGAAAATTAAAATCCCTCTATGTATACTGGTCCCTGCAGAACTCTAAATATTGTGCAGTACTGTTGGGTAAAGAGTTTTTTTGTTTGGTAGTGTTTTTATAAACCAGCTTTATACCATTTATTTTAACTGCAAGCAGAACAAAATAGAAAATTGAAACATAAAATAAACTCCCTATTCAAGTCAGGTTTTGCCAGTTGGGGTCATTCCAAAGTTTGTTCTGTGTGGTTTTTTGCAAGGATGAAAGACTGTGTCTGTCACGGAGAGTTTTTGCCATTTGGTTACCAAATTAGATTAGCCTGGCTCAGATATTACACATGAAAGATCCCCCGTGGGATCTCTCTCTGGAGATGTTAAATGTAGGCACAGGGATTTATCATGTGCTGAGTCTGTTGCACTTCAGGGCAGGTACCCTTGCCGGTCTTGGGGCATGAGAGTGCCACAGTGATTTTAGAAAGTGTGTCCATTCTTCCATGATATCCAGCTGCTGGCCCAACTCGTTAGAGGTCTGATATGACCTTGGAGCTGGTACTGTTAACACAGCCTTGAAATACCACATAGAATGGAACAAAAGATCAGGAATGGAGTTGTAAGAATCAACACCTTTGTTGATGGTGGAGGCCAAGAATTCAGCTCCATCCAGTGCAGCCCAGGAGAGCTGCAGAAGGATGTGACTCGCTCTTTGAGGATTGTTTTGGGGGGCTGCTTAAGGTTATTCATGCCTACTTGTCCCTTGAAGGTTATCAGCAGCTGCAGAATAAAGGTGAAGCTGTCCATCAGTTGGCTCAGTTCCAAGCTGATGGTTGAGGTGGCTGTAATGGACTGGGAAGGAGGTGACAATGTCTAAGGTCAGTGTGGGGACAGTGGCAGGGAGAGGAACAGTATTTATGTGGGTGCAGTAACTTCCTAAATGCCTCCAGTGTGACTCCTGGGAGATGAAGCATCTTCAGTAGCTGTCTGCAAGATGCTGAGGTGCCTTTAGAATAAAAATTATCCTGGAGCAGGAATGACCAGAAGAGGAAATACCAGCTCTCCTGACCTGACATGTTACAGATTAGTTCCTTGAGCCTCTTCAGCCTCCTCAGGAGAGTTTGGGAAGTGTGCAGTCTCCTGCCCCTTCCTGAGTCCTGTGGCATTTGGCAGGAGAGGGCAGAGCCCTTCTGGGACCAAGACTGTGCCAGTGGTGGTGCACAGACAGGATGGTGCTGGGAGGAAAAGTGCAGGGAAAGGTACTTCCTAGTCCAAAGCAGGTTTCAGTCAGAGCACAGCTCCTTTGTCACCCATGGGTGGGGACAGGACCACCCCAGGGAGATGCTGCTCACCTTGGAGTTGGGAAGTGCAGCTTAGCCAGGGTGCCCAAAATGAAGGAGTGTGAGCAGGGCCCCATGTCCCTGACTCTTTCCTTTCCCAGAGCCGTCAGCCCTGATGAGAGCGGAGGAGTAAACAAATCCTTCTCACTTTCAGTGGGTTTTTTAAATTTTATTTTAATTAAGAACAGTGAAAGAGGAAACACCTCTGCTTTCCTGTGGTTATATTACATTCATCATTCCTCTCCCGCTCTCCATTTTTTTAAATTTTCTTCGCAAGCACCATTTTTCCAAATGTAAAAATCCTTGTTTAAACTTAGTAGAATTTATTTAAACTGACTTTACTAAGTTAGACTATGATCCAAAAGTGAAGTAGGAAACATCTCTCTTTCTTCAGTAGCCTTCCTCAAGCACTTGATTCTCTTGTGACTTTTGCAATCAAGAGGCTTATGTTGAGGCTTCTGGGCAAAGAGTCAAAATGACACCGAAGAGAAGGTATTCTAAGCTAAAGATAGGATGGGCGTATTTTCTGCTCTTTCTCCGGACTGTTTTCCCCCTCAAAGAAGTCAGTTTCTTTCTCTGCTTTTGTAAATGATCCCTAAAAGCAAAAATGTATTGGACTAGATCAGTAGTTTTAACTTCTGTATTCCATCTGAAGCTCTCACTAGGGAATTGAGGTCAGTGTGTCCAGAAGTATTAAAATGCAAAAAATCTGTGAGCTCAAAATTAGAAAATTATCTGTCTCCAGATGATACTTTTTTTACCTGAGACAGCTGAGAAATTGCCTAATGTCTGAAGCTAAGGTAAAGAAAAAGCAGGGTGCAGAACAATTTATTGTGTGGGGTTTTTTTGCACAAGTGACTTCTCGTGGTCAGTCTTGAGCTATTCAGTTTTTAAGGACAGTTCTGTAAAACAAATTCATCTTTGCCAGCATTGAATTAGCTGGTTCTATGTTTCCTTTTACCCCTATGTACACTTTATTAAGAGGAAAATTGAAATTCCAAGGCTGAGATTTTTTCCTTCAGCCTTTTCCAAAAATTACAGCTGTGGTCTCTAGCTGCTGTCTCTCATCTTCTGTCCCCAGCCATTCTCCTGACCTGAGGAGAGGCTCCTGTCACAGGAGAAGATGGTTTTTCCTCTCTCCTTGCTGATCTGGCACGTCAGAGCCCTGCAGCTTTGCTGATGACTTTATAGACAATTTCTAATGGCTCAACTACCCAGGTTTCATAGTTGTTATTTGTATGTCCCATTCAGGGTTAACAGCACAGGGCAAGAGTCATACCTGACACTTTCATCCAGGGAGTCTTTATGGTCTGTGTGTTAGATTGTATTGAGAGCCCATTGAAGTAATGGAGAATATTTACGTGCCTTCAGCAGGCTTTGTATTCCTCCCAGTGGGCCCAGCCATCACTGGATATCAAAATTAATAAAACAAGTGAGTGACTAACCCAATTTACAGGCTTTGTGCTCAGCTCAGCGTAATCATCTTCTCCTTGCCAGGAGGTGTAAGGTCTTCACTTCATCCCACACACTTAAACAAGCTGTGCAGTGAGGTTGTTTGGTGGTCACCATGGCTTGCAGACAGGTCTCAATCCTGTTCAGGTGCTGTGCCTCCTCCTTCAAGCTGTGTCCATCAGAAACAACCAAGCTTTTTGGATACTTGGCTAGAATGATGCCATCCATACCTCAAGTTGCCTCTGCAGTTCAAAATGCCATGGGTTAATGTGGATTTAGATAGTGGGTGTTGGCCTTCTGAAAAGCATATGATGATCTTGATAACATGACATTAGACATTCATACACTGAGCCCATGGCGGTATCAGCCTCCCTAAACTAAAGAAGAAAATGCTTAGTGCCTCACTTCACAAGGCACTTGCTGTTTATAAATCACCAAGTTGTGTTATGTACCTCTTTAAAAATGTTATCATCCTTCACTGAAACCTGTCCTTTAAGATTTAAGGGTCCTGATAATTCTAATTACATCATTAACTTGCCCCGTTGTCATTCTGGATAAAATACAACTGGATTTCTGGCTCACTTCTCGAATCAATGAGAACTATCTGTGGAATGCTCCAGCTTCAGTAACTGCAGAAACCCACAGCTGAGACCATTAGGTAGAGTGTTGAATGACAAGCAGACCTAATTTGTCCAAGGAATGGAGTTTTATCTAGGGCAGAGGAAGATAAATCCGTGAACTGAAGGCACAGCCATTGTAACGCAACGCTCTGGAAGCGTCTTATCGTTCTCAGCCGTAACAAAGTGCAGGCGAACTGGCACAGCCTCCTGTTCTTCCAGGGAAAATGATTGTGGGCTTTGCAGCAGCCCAAGTGCAGGGTTACTCGGGTGCCAGGGGAGCCATCCCACGAGTTTCCCATTGTGGCCCCGGGCGGAGGGTCGGTCACGCTTCCAGGAGTGGTTGTCAGAAGGACGTTGATGGCAGTCCTGAGGCCAGGTCGGTGCCACGAGTGCTCAGTGCTGCCTGTGCCATGGCCAGCAGAGCCTGGCCCCCACCTTCTCCTCTCTGGAAATGCTGCTGCAGAGGGGCTGCCTTCCCGTGGCTCAGAAGAGCTCCTGCTCTGCTCTGGTGGGATCATAATTTCTTCCCGCTTGCACCTGAGTTACAGCTCCGTGTTTTGGTACACTGTGAGCATTTTGGAAGTGAACGAAAAAAACAGAAGTGTAGCCAAAATTTTCAGAGTCTAATTTTCATATTATGTCAGAACAGGATTCCAGATTGGAGCAATATTGTATTTTGGCTTATGTGTTTCAGAAAATTGGTTGCAGATCCAGACTGAGAGTGAAATCTACTTGTTGATGACAGTGCTGGGGAAAACATTGCAGAGATTGTTTTTTTATTAATAATCTGGAACATGCCCAGATAATTTTCATGCTACAGGTCTTGGAAATAGGTTCTTCTTGCTTGAAAATTTTCATTACATGTTTGCATTTGGAGTTGTTTTACCTTGGAAGTTCTTTCCCTCCTCTTTCCATGAGGAAAGCAATGGGAGAGGAGAGTGAGTCAGGGAGAAATTGGAACGAGACATTTAAAAGCTAAGATTTTTCTTTCAGACTGCTGCATTATTAGAAAAGAACATATTCACGTACAGAAAATGGCTGATTGACATTAAAACACTTAGGGATTGTTGGCTATCTGTATTTATTAGTAAGGGAATAGACTATAAATGAGTATGAAAGAGTGATTGGTAAAAATATTTGGAGTTGAAGGTGCTGCTTTCTGTGCAGTGCTGTATGTTTGCTGTAAAGCATTTACTTTCCCTTCTTTTTAAAGAGCTGGTTATGAAGTGTTTCTTGGAAAGACTTGTTACAGAGAAATGAAAAAGACTTGTTAGTATTTTAAATAGTATCTTGTTAGTTGAATGTACAAAGTGCTTTTTGTTTCTTCTTGTTTTATCTAGAAGATATATTTGCTCCTCTTAATGACAGTGAGGGGGGAAAAAAGTGGGACAAGGGGGCAGCTTGGTTGGTTTGGCAGGACTTGGTAGGATTAGTGCTAGACATTATTGAAAAGACTGTGATCTTGGGCACTCCTGGACACAGCATTTCCTGGTCTGACACTGTTACTGTGCATTACCAAATGGTGAATACCATCGGTCAGGTATCTCCAGTGTAAACTGATTGAGCTCTCTGATGGTGACTTCAGACCTGGATCTTCTGTCCTCTGAGGGAGCTGATGCTATTAAACCCAAAGGCTTGTAGAGTTCCACCAGCCCGGATGCAAAGAAATCCATTTCAAGGGTAACTTAATCTGAATTATTCCTTATTTTTCTCCTCACTGGTCCTCGTTCCATTTCTAAATGCTTTCTTGGAGATGTTCTCCATCTTTTCATCTGGTACTAGACCTCTTAAGTAACCCCACCTTAAAGAAAATTAAAATTAGTTCAAAAGCCATCATCCAGTTTGTTTCAGGTGCCAGCATAACTAAAAAGCTGGTTGGACTGGGAGAAGCCTGGATTTTTTCCAGGACCAGACAGGAAGGCAGAGCCACCTCTGCGATGCGCTCCCTCAAGTGTCAGCTCCGGAGGTCCCGTGTCCAGCCCAGCTGCTGTTGTGTTTCGAACCAGATTTCTGCTCCTTGCTGAGTTATGTAATATTGTGCAAATCATATATTTCAGATCTGACTCGCCTCAGGTTAAAACAATATTGCAAACTTCACATACACATTCAGGCTTTTCCTAGAATCTCACTAAACGGGGATGGAAAGAAACTCACTGAAGAGCCCTGAACAATGCATATCCAAGACAACCAAAGCTCAGTTTGTACCCACTACTAACCAGCTGTTCTCCCACTGTGTAACCGAAGACAAAATGAAAAATACCTTAGGAAAAAGAATTGCATTTCTTTAATAAACTAACCCCAAACCCAAACCTTCTGGCCCCAGGTTTTTTCAGTTTATTGCCCTACTTTGCCCTTTGATCAGTATCTTTACTTGGGTGTCATGGCAATATAATAGGTGATGGTTTTAGTGTCAGAACAGAAAAAGAAATATTCTTTGTCAAAGAAAAGAAAGCATTTGGAAGGGAAATAGAAAAACTTGAACTTTTCCATATGTTTGCAAGCTTGTGAAAGCTGGCCTCAAAAAAAATCCTGATGTTAAAAGGGTATTAAGTGTGGCAAGAGTATCATTAGGTTGTTAAGATGCATCCTCCCCTCCGAAACCCAAACCTTCATTTGCATCCACTGCAGGCTTGTCATCCTTAGTCAATTAATGAGCAGATCCCTGTAATCTGGTCCTAAATATGCACCACATAGTTGGGTGAAGCTTGCAGAAAGGGAGCCGGGATCATTGTTCTGACTGTGTTTTGTTAAGATTTCTTTAATCAAAACATTCATTCAGATAGAGAGGCCGGCTGCATATTTTGGCATCGCAACCAAGGGGAGCAGGGACGAGGTTGGGGTGGGGAGGGAGGCCTCAGAGGAGGGGTTGGTGTTGCTTGCTTCTTCTTTTTCTCTTTTTTTTCCCCCAAGTGCTTGGAAAGCAGCTATTTAACTGGTGTGGAAGAACAAATAGAAAACATACATGGAGGTCATGACTTCTCAGGGATTTGTTGACAGTCTTTTTTAACAGGGATAGAAGTATCACCCCCCAAGCTGTGTGTGAGTGTGTGAGATGCACAGCCCATCCCTGTGGCCTTTCTGCCTTTAAAAAAAAAAACAAAACATGTTTTCTTCTGGCCCTAATGGACGGAGAAGGTGGAACTAGGCAGGACACACAGCTGTTGTTTGGCCAGGTGCCACCTGGAAGAACAGCCCTGGCAGGATGGGTTTGGTGCTCCCAAGGAGGGTCTCCACGCAGGTGCTGCGGGGGCTGAAAGTGCAGATACAGGAGTGTCCAGGGGCTGCAGCCCACCCTGCCTGCAGGCAACTTCATACTTAGGCCAGCAATGACTCCCACAGCTTTTGTGTCACCTGCAGAGCTGGTTTTTAAAAGTATGGTTCACTGTCTGTAGACTTCCCTGGCATTCAGCCTGCTTTTGCCCTGCACATCTTCTCCTATTTGTAATCTCCCTGCATTTACAAGTTTAGATGCTTCAGTGACTCCTAGACCTGAGGTAGCCAGTTTGGAACTCGAAGACCTCTTGTTTTCACGCTCCAGTTGCCATGGCACTCTGAGGGGTATCTCAGTAGCTTTCAATCAAAGAGGCCAGTTACAGAAATCCCACTAACATGAACTGTGATGTAACTGCAATGTCTATGGACCATGAGCAGTGATGGGAGGTGGGCAGGGATTAGCTTATGGCCAGAAGTGGCTCCCTAGAGTTGGTCCCAAGACATGTTCTTGCTTGTGTTCTTGACTTCCCTTCAAGCAAAAAGTATTTTTGCCCTATTTTCCCCCTCCAACTCTGGAAAAGGGAAAGGAGTGATGGAACTGAACTTCACTCTGAAGATGAAAATCTCCTTTTACAGTCCACTCAGACTTCTAATATATTACTTTAAATTTTGGTGCTTAAAAAAAAGCCATAATGGGTTAATCACGTGCTCAAACTAGACACTGCTCCTTCCTGGTTTCCCTTTTCCATAACAAGCTGGGAGTTTGTCTTCTTGACAGCTTTGGGTTAAATCAGTTTAACCTGACACTCCCTCCTTGGCCGTTGCTGGTCTCCCTCACGATGGAAACTTAGGAGTGCTGGAGGAAAACCAGTTGAGTTGGCAGCATCTTTTGCTTTTGTGACAGCCACGTCCTCCTCGTGGAGATACTTGTTCTCACAGCCCATTCACTTTGCACTGTTCCAGTCCTTCCTATCAGAGGCTGCAGTAAGAGGATATTGCTCTCCCCGATGCCAGAAGGGTCCATAAATCAGAGGAAAACAGGTGTCTTCCAAGTCCAGAGCAGTATATTTTGCAGCCCTGCAGTCAAAGCCACAATGCCTTGCCAAGGCTGGTTACCAGGAGGGTATCCTCCCTTCATAAAGGAATGATAACTCGAGCTCAGATGTCAGCCTCTGACCCAAGAAGGGCTGGTGTGAATTTAGGGCCGTTCGGTTTGCTGGAGGAGCCAGCGGGTTTTGGGATGCTGTTCTGGCTCCCTGGCAGCCCCTGTAAGCTGCCTGTCAGCTCTTGAGATCCTTATCTTTCGCAGGGCTGTCAGCTGTATAAAGGTTCCTGACCTGCATGGTGCAGGGAAAATCCTTCAAAGCAGGATCCCTTACTTGTCTTCTGGCCTCTGCCCACGTGAAGCTCATAAACCAGAAGACTAATAAAGAGAACCCTATATTTATTGTGTTTTAAAAAAAAACTAATGTAGTTGCCATGATCTGGGAGCAACTCCCTGCTCACAACTGGAGATAAGGATTACGAGTATGGAGGCAGAGCCCTTCTGTCAGGGCAGGATGGATGGGGTTTGTATTGAGGTGCTGGACTGGAACTCTGGAAGCTGTTGGCCTACTCTCTGCCTTGCCATAGTTGTCCCTGTGAGCGCCCTGGGGAGTGAACGAGAAATAAGGAAATAAGAAATTTTCATTATTAAGAGATTCCCCTGTCAGTGATGATGCTGTTCTTGCAGCAGTCTGGAGTTTGGATATTTCTCAGGAGATGAGGCTGGAAATCCTTGAGTCGTGTGCAGATTAGGACAGTGGGAGAGAGGAGTCTCAAAGGCCAAGAGGATTGACCAAGATATAGGAAGATAATAGCTGGAGAGGTTTTAGGATCACTGTCTATTTCATGGCAAGGATTGGCTTCCCATTTCCCTATCTCAGCTTCCTCTTCTCCATCTGCAAGTAGAATTAGGGTTGATGATCATCTCTGCCCACATGCAGGTGAGGAAAGGCACGCAGCTCTTTATTCCAGTGTTGGTACTATTGGGTTTTGATTGACATAATGTTACAATTCAAATGCACATTCCAGAAATACACTCTCACCACTGGAACAGAACAAGGCTAAACAAGGTTATCAGAGGATTGGGAAATGTAGTGTATAGGAGTAGGAACAATAACACTGTTACTCCACGTATGATAGTGATTTGATACTGGACTGATTCTAGAGCAGTTCCACTGTAGCCAGTAAATCCAGAGGAGGAAAAAAAACCATAATCAAAGTTGATGGTGCTTATGTGTGTCCAAAAAAATTATTTGCAGATAGATGTTCACAACTCTGGCATTGTGCCTCTGCCCAGAATATTTGTCCAAATATTAAAAAATAGTAAATAAAAAAATGTACTTAAATGTAGTCCTGTGTCCATGAATTTTCAGCTGAGCTTTGGCAGTAAGCCCTAAATGTGATAAAAGACTTTGCACCAATATATTTTGCTTTTCTCTCCTTTTTTTTTTTATATTTGTCTTTTCTTTGTCTCTACAGACGAAGCTGACAGCATAGCGTAGATCTTGAGTTATGGCTGATGCATTTTTATAAGCTAAAGTATCTTGTTAGCCCTTATGCTAATGATTGCAGCAGAATCCAAGCCTGCGTGGAAATTTATGGGAAGAAAGGTTACTGCTGAGCATCGTCTTGGACTTTGGATCTTCCTTTGGGTCCCTCCAGAGCTAGACTGAGCCAGTGCCTTGTATGTAACATCAAGGTAGAAAGTCTTGCTGTCCCCATTTTACAGATGGACTTTTGAGAGGCAGGAGGAATAAAGCCAAATGCTTCAAAGACACTTAGTGGAGGTTAAGTGCCAAGTTCCCTTTGAAGGTTTAAACCCAAATGACATGCTTGTGATCGTGTAAGAGATTTGTATCACCCACGGGAGCAGAACCATTTTTTCAGGGTAGTGTCATAACCACTCCACAATCCTTCCTCTTTCTTCTCCCTAAAGCTCCCACTGACTTCAAAGGTGAAGAATTATGGCCCGCATCCCACAGCACTGTGAGCTCAGACGTGTGTACAGAGCTTTATCCACACGTATATTCCATCAGGGATACTGACTCAAGTAAAACTACACAGACAGTGGGGAGGGGAAGAAATTTTTGCAAGGCTGGGATTTCTTTTTTAGTCTCATAGTCCTTTCCTTTAACCTCAAAAGTTGAACTGAGAAATGCAGGGTGTATGACTGAGTTTGGGGTCCATCTGTGCTGTCCATAGGAGAGCTGTAACCCAAAGAAAACAGGAACAGGAGAAAGGAGGAGTGCTACCTTATTAAGTAAAACAAAACATTCTTTATTTTGAGCACCTCAGTGAGATACATTATTAAGTTTCCACTAGAATTATATACATATATGAGTTGGTTGGGGTCTCAGAAAAGTGCACAGCTTGCAGAGACTGGACATAAAGAATCTGTTTATCTCTTGTCATGAGTGTCCAGTACAAGTGAGCACACCCCAGGTGATGTGTTTTTCTGCTGATCCAGCTGTTATTCTCCTAGGTGAACAGCAAAATTAGAAGTTTGGATTTTTCAACAGTCACATCATCCACTCCGTTGTACATTTAAATACTGGTAGTAATATTCAGTTATTATCAGGAGATCAGTCCCTTACCCAGTGGCACAGCAAATGCCTCATCCGTTCACACTCAGCTCAAAAACAACAGCTACATATCATTAAAATGTTAAAATTAATTTTTTCACAGAATGGAAACAAAATAATAGTAGAAGAGGGAAGGTGCATCCTTTTGGTGCATATTTAGTCATCCTTTTGAAATAACATGTCTTCTCTTTTTAAAAAAACCCCAAACTTAAATTCTGGCTCCAGTTAACAGTTTCCTAATTGCGTGTGACTGTTTCTTGACTTCCTGATCCCTGTCTGGTTTAAGGGTTTCTTAAATCAACAGGAGCAGCTGTCTCCCTGAAGCCAAGCATGGTGTGTGTCAGTGGCTGTGGAAAGGACCTGGATACAGGGAGGAGCGGAGGTGATTAATGGGGCAAGTGTCACAGCTCAGAGTGTGGTTGCACTACTGTGTAAGGGCATACTTACTGCAGTCATTTATCTTCTGTCCTCTGCCACACACACGCAGAAACACACGTGCAGATTTTGGTTTTGCCAGGTATTAGAAATGCAGGAATGCACACAGTGCAGCAGGACCTGTAGCTGATGCTGTGCCTCTCTAGGTGAGGCCTTCCTTTGCCTTGTTCCTTGGGCAAGCCAAAGGAACATTGACAAAACCCAGTCCTTGGTTTTATCTCTCTGCCATTGGCAAACTTTTTCCCACAGAAGAGAAGGAAAGAAAGGGAGGGGGAAAAAAAGGCAAGTAAATGGCTCTGTTTTGTGTACTGTACTTTAGGTTAGATAAAGAGAAGGGATAAACGATAGGTTGAATGTTGGATATAGGATTGAAAGTGATGGAGTTGCACAAGGAGATGAAAGCTGCTTCCCTTCTTGGCAAAGACCTTGTTGGTCTAGGTCTAAATGCAACATCTGGTTTTGGGCTGTCTGGACTTCCATCATCAGTGGGATGCACAAAGCTGCTTGTATCCCCAGCACTGCTGCCCCTGCTTTGTGTAGGAGCAGGTTGTGCTCACAGGCAAGGCTGTGCTTTGCTTTCCCCAAAGCATCTCAACTGAAGGTCCCAGCCGTCAGTTCTTCCTTGAGCCTTCAGATGCTTCCAGAAAATGTCACCTTCCAGGTCAGTGCCTGAAGGCTTCCCTGACTCCTGCCTGAGAGCCCCAGTATAGAGGAGATGCAAAGGCTTGTGATATCTCCATGGACCAATTGATTTGCAGCTTTGCATTACAGAGGTTACTGCAAGTGTAAAATGGCTACTCATTCCTCAGACTTTATTCCTGCAATGTAGCTCTCCCCCACCTGGTTTTTCACCAGGAATGGAAGCCACTACGTCCTTCGCTGCTGTAGCCAGCAGCATTTTATCTCTTTGACACCATCAGTCTGGTCCTGCATCCCTTTGAGACAAACACGTATTCTTGCCAGACATGGAGGCAGCTTCCTTGGGTTTTCACAGGAAACTGGTGTCTCCAATAGGTCTCGCTTAATGGGACTTATTACTTGTTGAGTGCTGGCTCAGGGCTAAACTGAGAACAAGGTGCAAAGTACTTGCATACTCTGAGGAGTTCACAAGTTACACTGGTGATGCCAAGCCATGCTGGAAAGCCTGGAGGAAGGAATGACTCAGGGTAATGCGACTGAACTCTTAAAGAAAGACGTGCTGTGAGGAGCATGGTGATTTGGCAAAGCAGGTTGAGAAGCAGTTTGGAAAATCAAAGGTCCAGCTGGTCTGTGAGGCCCAATAGGCTGGGGCAGGGTGCCTGAGATGGATGGAGTGTTAGCTCCATCCCCTTGGGATTCCCTGGTTCAGGAGATGTGGTCCCTTTTTCTGTCTCACTCAGCTGGGTACAGCCTTTGGTGTGGATCCTGAGCGAGGTGTAGACTTATCCTGCATAATGCATGGTGAGAAATTTCTTCTGCTCAGTCCCTCCCATATATTAGGAGTGATGCAGATGGGGCTGCAATGAAAAAGCTTTAAGGTGAGTCACTGGGAAAATGTAAATCAGTTTTTCTCCCTAAGACTTGCTGAAAGCTTTTGGAGAGGCATTATGAATGAAGTGGGTGGGAAAAGACAAAAATTGCTGTGATAAAACCATGTGGCCAAGTGGAATGGGAAGAGGTGGGCTGAAAAACAAAAACTAAAGGCAAGTTTTAGAAAATGAGTACAGGAATTTGGTATAGTAGAAAACCAGAGAAAGAATTAACCCAAGTAACAGAGTCACTGCACCAAGTATTTCAGCACAGCGAGGGAGGGATGTTCCCCTCGTGGGCTGTGCATGCAATGTCATTACCACTGACTCAGATTAACACTGGAAATCCTGGCAGCTTTACATGTACCTGGGGACTCAGAAATCTGAATCTGGGGTTTGCAGCTTAAGCTGCTTTCCAGTGGTGAGGCACAGAAAATCACCAGAACGTGCCTGGGTCCTGTTAGCAGTCATCAAACACTGCCCCCTTACAACCCTTCTCTCTGCAGGGCATGTGGGCTCCCAAACCCTCGTGGTAGACCTGGGACCTTCCCTGGATCAGAACAAGTTGTTGTTGTTCTAATAATCAGAGACTTTTGGCTTATCTGTCCATTACAGCTTGGATCTTGTCTCATTCCTGGGTCTGCTGCCCTGACCAGAGTCCTTGAGGTTTCAGCCTTTCTGCTGTGTCTGTGAACATCTCTCCTCACAAAAGCAGCGACTGAAGGAGCAGTTCTCGTGGAAGTCTCTCATTCAGATATATCAGGAATGCCAGGGATTTATGTGCTGGAATGCATGGTTTTCTCTGGTGTGACCTAATAGCTTGTAAGGATGAGGGGTTTTACGCTCTGTGCATCTTCCTATGTCTGCATTTGCTACCCTTTCCTCTTTTTAAACTGTTAGGTTCGTATACAAGCCAAATCTTACAGTCCTTACTCAATTCATGGTGATGTCAGCTGAGAACAGATCACAGGAATTTGGTATTAAACAGCCAATGATTTGTTTTTTTGAACAAGCAGAGAATAAAGGTCCAAGTAACTCACCCAAATGTAATGCCTGAAACTACATTTTGATGAAGAGACAGAGAAAAATCAAATTAACTAAAGTTTCCTTTAGTAAAATAGTAGTTTCACTTTCTTAAAAAAATTATAATCATTGGGAATTTTTTCTTTTCTTTTTTTTTTTAATGGTTCCTAACAACCTCCCGTGTTCTGCTCCTCTAGTGGTTTTTTGTGTCGTAGTGATGCTCAGATGGCTTAAGTATGGCTGGATTAAAACGTGCAGTGTTTTGTGGGTTCATTAACCAATTCCAACTGAGCTATGGCCTCTGTCTCTCTGTTTCAGGTCCCGAACTTCATCAACACAACGCTCCCACCCCACGAGCAGGTGACGGCTCAGGAAATAGACAGCTACTTCAGACAGGAGCTCATCTACAAGAGGAATGAGAGGATGGGGAGAAGAGTGATGTCACTTTTAAGGGAGAACAGAGACAAGAGCTTCTTCTTTGCCTTTGGAGCAGGTATGGCATGATTTTGTCTGTTTTACTCAGTTACCATGATTGGAAGTGAAGTGTCTGGAGTGCTTAAGGTCTCTGGGCCTGCGGGAAGATTTCTCAGGAGGCTTCCCTTTGAAGCAGAAAGACTTTCGTGTGTCCAGACCCACTTCTAAAACGGAGTGAGTTGTTGTAGGAGGTGGGTCTAGGTCCAGCCAGGCTGCACACAGGCTCCACTCCCTGTGTTTTCCGTCTGACTGTAGAAATGTGAAGCTGTAAGTATTTTTCACATTGTTGTGTTTGTTTCCTTCCCAGACCTGTGGGCTGCTTGGCCACAGGTGTAGGAGATGGTTTGAGTGCCTTTGAATTTGCAAGCCCAGGTGCTGATGGCAGTGAGTGGCAGAACACAAACCCTTTGGTGGCACAGGCACGTGTGTGTGGCTCCAGGTGCTGGCCCAGGGTTTCAAACCTTCTGGGGTTGCTGCAGTTGGACCTTCTCAATGGGCGACTGAGCTGCTTTGGTGGTGTGTCTGTACAGACTGGCTGGTTTGGGGCTTTGCACAAGGGCAGGAGTTGTGTGTGTAGCTAAATACCAGCATTTTAAACCATGAAGTAAAACTCCAGTGTGTCCCTCTGCCTGTTTAAGTGCTCTCCCTGAAATCTGCAGAACAAGGATGTCTGCAGTACTTCTATGAGCCTGCAACAGTCCGTGCTACTGTCCTTTCTCTCCCTTTTTTATTTTTTCCCTTTTCCGATGGAATTCACATTTCTGTGTGATAAGAGTATAAATAATAACTGTTCAGGCCCCAGCTCAGCAGAATCCTGAGCACCAGCTTAAGAGTCTCTTTGAGCTCCCTCGACTTCAAGGCGGCCTGAGATTGCTGTGTCGAGAACCAATCTGCTCCTCCTGCTCCCTCTCCTTGGCAATTCCTCATTTTTGACAGAACTTTGCTTCTCATCCCATGGCTCTCGCTATGAACTTTGGCAACAACTCACCTTTCGCTACTCACTTCAGTGGGAATTTTGATTAAAGACTGTGGGTTTTAGCAGAGACACGTGCATTTTGATGTATTTATTTTTCGAGTGTATCCGGACTGAATTTTCCCAAGCTTATTTAATCTCAGGCTTGGCTGATATTTCTGGCCAAGGAGTTTTGCTTAACTGTTTTTACAGTAGGAAAATATATCATGATGGCTCATAATTGGACAGGCATTCATAAAAACCAGCTTGTCTAACCCAAGGAGTGAGGTTTATCGGAGAATATCGAACATGATGTCTTAGATGGAGTTTCCAGTTTTGGAAATGCCTTAGCCAGTACATAAATGGAGCTGAGGGGATAAACTGGGCATCACTGCCCACTTGTCCTGCTCTCCACATTTTTCCAGGGCATCAGCTACAGACCATGGCTTGAGACAGGATCTTGGACTAGGTGGGTCATGGATCCAAGGCACTGCAGCTATTTGTGCTAGTAACAGAAGGGAAATTAAGCCAATGGATACTAATTACACATTACATTCTTTAGAAAGGCACTTTTAACTTCTGGGAGGTTTGAGCTTTCCTTCCCTGTCCCCATCAGAGAGCACCTACCTGAAACTCCCGGGGAGCATCCGTTGGGAGAGCTGGCTCATAAAGACCAAGTCTCATTTTGTCTTTTAGGCCCATTTCTGGTGATGTTGAAAACTGCCTTTGTTGCTGGGTTGTTTTGTTTCCTCAGCACTGACTATGACAGGACAGAATAGACACACACAGCCAGATTTATTGAAAACTGGGATGTGGGAGATGCCGAGGAAAGCTTTTTGTTTTGGGTTCTTTGTTCCAGCATCCCTTTGGCTTTTCTCACCAAATTGGGCCATCCCTGCAGGCTAGCCCTACTTTAAGTACAATTAATTCCTGCTTTCTTCTCTGGGATGTTTTTTTCTTCATGCAGTGAACACTGAGAAAATTACTAATTTTTTCAATGCCAAAACTTCTATGTGACCAAAGTGCAGGCAAGTTCATTTCCTCTTCTGATTCAAATGCAGGTTTTTTTCCTGAAGGTTTTTTTGTTTCCTCTTTCTCCCCATGAACTGAGTTAGAAGAGTGGCTTTTATTGATACATCTTTTATTTTGCATCCTTATACCTAGTTCTTGAATTTTAAGGGGTTTCTTTGCTATGTGCTTGGGGCATGAATTCAAATTGGTTTATAAAACCTTGAGGGTTTGGTTTTGCATTTTGTAAAAGTAAAGGATGTTTTTGATGAAAGTTGAGGCTTTCACATATTCCCATGAATTCTGAAGTGCAAAATTTTAGGAATGCACTTCTGGTTGGGGTAGGCATGATAGAGTCTGCAGGAGTTTATTTGCTCCCAGAACAGTGCAATTTAAGATTCTGCATCTCTAAGACTAACATGATGAAGGAGAAATAATTTGAAAAAAGAAATATTCTGGACAATGTACTTCAGAAGATATTGCCCTTTATGCCAAGCATGATCTCTGCATTAATCTCTTAATTTTGAGGATATTGGAACTAATGAATGAATAGTAATTAAATTATATATGTGTATTATGAATTGTTTTCCAAATTTCATAATCTACATCATAGTTCCTGGGAAAGGAAGAATTGGATAAAACTGTGCTGCCAAATAAAATTAGGAAAATAAGTATTTTCCTAAGTAAGAAAATAAGCCTGTTATGAGAAAAGCCCCTTGGAAACACTTCAACAAATGCAGTTTTACAGACCAGGTCTGCTCTAGGAGGGAGCCCCAAGCCCTGCAGGATGATTCATGTGGACTCAGATGTATCCTGTAACTCCCAGGTATAACTGGAGCCAAAGGGTTGGGAAACAGGATCTTACCCAGAAAACAGCCCCCCTGAGACAGAGCCGTGCCTGTTCCTCTGGTGGCCTCCCTGCAGGGAGCTGTACCTTGTGGAGGCTGCTGTGGTGAAGTTTTACCTGGCTTTTGCCCAGCTGCACGCAGCCATTGAGGCTCTTTTCCTCTCTTGGGGCATCATCCTCAGGTTATTTTAAGATCCCAGTGTCGTGGATGGGTGCTTCTGTAGCATCTAGTAATGAATTCGTATAATGAGCTTGGCTGAGGCAGGGGGCACCACGCAGGTGTCTTTGCAAATTACAGTCAGGTTTGGCTCAGTGTGTCCTGCTCCATGACTGTAGAACCAAAAAACCCCACAAAAAACCCCAAACAAATCCAGTGAGCGGCTTCAAATAAAAAGCAAGATGATGATGTCCTGGCAGCCTGGTGGTGCAGGAGCCTGGTGCCATGGAGCTGGAGGATGCAGGTGTCTGTCAGCAGAAAGTGTGGGGTCAGAAATCCCTCCTGGGCTGAAACATGGCAGAGTGTAAAGCCCTGTCCCCATAACAAAAAATGCACTTTACCATCAGAAAAAAACATAGCTCACCCACGTGGAGGGAGATGTGGCAACCCCTCTGACCAGATCTAGATAATATTCATGCAGGGACAGATTCCACAGCCTGGTCCCAGCAGATCTGGAGGTCAGGGCACCACTGGAAACACCCACTACACTCTCAGATGGAAGATGTGACCACCGAACTGATTGGAATAGAGCAGGCAAATTAATTTAGTTGAGCAACTCTGCATGTTTATGGGCTGGTTATTACCTATTTTATACATAGATATTCTCACTTCATCCTGCCTTCCTGTTAAAAAGAAGGCTGATCAAAATCTTTCAGCCGATAGTTTTTCAGTGAAAAATTGGGTGTTTGGGGAAAACAGAATTTTTCTGTTTCCTTCTGGAAAAACAAGTCCACTTTTTGTGGATGTCAATCGAAATCCCAGGTGCTTGGGTGTCATTGTTCTCCTGTAAACTGGGATTCCCACTAAAAGTTTCACTATGTGCCATTTAGAGCTGTGCTGAAAGACCTCGTGGTGCATCATAAGAGAGCTGGTTCAGGGTCTGGCCTGTAACAGCACGAGGCTCTGAAACATCCAACAGACAAATCCTGGGGACAAAGGAGTGGGCAGGGGACAGGCATTTGAATATCCAAGCAAGCTGAGATAAAATAGTTTTTCATAGAGTGAAGCAAAGCTTTTTTATGCTGTTGAAAGATGGGGGGAGTTTGTTCCAGTCAAAAGTATTAAAACAAAAAAAAAAATTACACAATTCTTAAAGGAGCTTTTCAGCTTTTTGTCATTCTTAAAAATAAAAAATAGACTTCTCAATAGATTTCAGCCTTTTCTGCCTTCCATGACTTTACTCACTATTTAAATATGTTGGAGTAATTCAGACTTTTAATTTATTCCTTTATAAAACACATAGAAGTGAAAATAGCCATTTATTCTTTCTACTTTAATTTCTTTCTCTTCTCCAACAAAAATACAGGCTCTGGGTAAAAGGGACCCAGCTCTGTACCCAGTTCTGTAGCTTTTGTTTTCTCCTGCCAGAATTTACCATGTTCAGACTTAATGTGAAAATCTCACCATACCTGTATTCACAGTAACTGTACCCTAGGAATGAAAGAGCAGTTATTGTTTGTGCAGTTAAATGATATTTTTCATTTAATGGGCAGGGTAACATTTCCCTTTGAATGAATAAAGGCAGCTAAATAGAGTACTTCCAAGTAAAATTTGGGCATTTGCTTGGGTTTTGTGTTTCAAAAATCATGATGGTTTGCTTGGAATTATTGATCTGTAATAACAGTGAAGTGCCTTAGACCTCATTTATACAGACAATTTTTAAAGGTCCTTCTGCAGTCAAGGAAGAGACACACAGCCAAGAGCACACGGGCTGTTAAAAAGAGTTAATATTTTGGCAACTAAGACCGTACACATGAAGTCAATGTTTAAGAAAAAACCCACTCTGGGTTATTTCATTTTTATGGGCAAATAATTTTCAAGTAACACTTATGATAACAGATGGATAAATTTATGTCTGCAGTTAATTTGAATGATAATTTCCTTAGGATGTTTTACTTGCGTTTTTTTCTTTCTTTCTTTTATGAGAGCTGTCAGTTTTGCAGCTGAGGGCTGGATTTACTGCTTCAGACATTCAGATGCTGCTCCAGTTCACAATGTTTATTAGCAGCCAAATCAGTAGGCTTTGAGGCAGTGGGTTTTGTTTCTTAAAATAATAAATATATCATGGAGAATATTCTTTTCTTGAGACAGAGTTGAAATGCAAGTACCATAGCATCTCCCACAGCAAGAGGGGAAGCAAGTTGTCTCTGGACCACGGTTCTGGGGTGGAGGAAAGCACATGTTTAACCACCCCACCAGCCCCCACAGCATCTGAGAGGTCAGAGAGGACCCAACTGTTGTTTGTGGTGTGGAGGAAGCCAGATTGCCCACAGCTCCTGATGAAGCTGGTGAGAGCAGGGATTTGTTTGTGTGAAATTTAGAGCGCTCTTGCTCATCTGCAGGCTTAGGTGGCTGAGTTTAGGTACATATTTGTTGATGGATTGGGTTTAAATTTCTGAGATGTTCTTCAAGAAAATGAATTCGGGCTCCATTGTAGGTGTCTGTGTGCTGCCATAAAGCACAAGAATTCATCCCAGAGTAGGAACAGCAGCTGTGGAATGTGATCCTTTCCATGCTCAGAACAGGTGAATACCCTGCCCCTCCTGCAGAGTTCTCTCAGCCATCACTGGATGGGCAGTGTCATCAGGAATGATTCTGATCATCATAAATTAGACTGTTAGCAGGAATCATAGAATAGTTTGGGTTGAAAGAAACCTTTAAAGATCACCTGATCCAAGCTCTCAAACAGCAGTGTTACTTGCTTCCAAAGTAAATGTTCTCTGGTGGTTCTTCATAACGGGGCTCAGAAGTGGGTTGCACTCCATTTTCAGTAGGGAAAGAGAGAATTGTGCAGCTTTCCAATAGGTTGGGGCTGGTGTGAGAGCACAGTGAGAATATATAATCTCCTCCTTGTAGTCCTCAGCTCCAGCTATTTCCCTGTTGTCCTCTCTGCAGAGGATTCCCAAGGGAATTTCAGCACACATCATTTTAGATACTTGGTGTACCAAAGACAGAAGCAGGCTCACCCTTCACCTTCTGGAATCAGTAGGAGTGACAGACATCTCCAAGGTGACTCAGGTCTTGCATGGTATTGAACACCACTGAGATGTTCTTATTTTTCTCTGAAAAATAAGGCCTGCCTGGGGAGATACCCAGATAATGTAGCTTGAACATGCTGCATCAACGGGTAACAAGGTGACCACAACTGAGCTGGAACATTATGAATGTTGAATTTGGGGGTGGGGAGGGGCCAGAGGAGAGGTGGCAGTGGTATTTTGTTGGAAAACCGTATTTCTACTCAGTAGTTTGGAAAAGGAAGGGAAGTGATGGATACTCTGAGCAACTTAAACTCAACTAATTAAAATCCTGAGAGCCTTTGTGAAAGTCATTAGCACCTGCCACGGGATCTGGCACTGGGGTTCACATGTGTTACTTGGAAGTGTTTTTTCAGGAGGGAAGTGCCTTGAGGCCGCCGTCCAGCTGCACACTGAGGGACGGGGATTTACAGATGTTGAGTATGCAGATAGCTGCTTTCCACTCGCGACTGAGGCAGTATTGAGTGCAAATCAGGCACCAGGTTGCACCCCTGTTGTGTCACTGGGAACCAACTCATCAGAAGTCTGGTCCTCTCTCCACCAGGATTGTGGAGCTCTTTACCATTTTCATTCATCATCTCTGATCCTGTGTAGAACACAAAAGGAAAAAAAAGGAGGGGGAAAAAAGAAAAAAAGGAAAGCCCTTGCGGGCTGGAATATAAAGAGACTTTATCCCCCGGGTCAGGCGTCCTGATCCAATGCTGATTAGTGGTGCTACTGACATCACCAGCACAGTTCATCAACGGGTTCTCTCAGTGGAGCAAGAAGTTGGCGACCAGGAGATTGAACTTGGCCAGCCTACAAAAGAGAAGAAAAGGGTGAATTAACAGTTTGCAGATGCTAGAATTCCCCCTGCTCATGTTTATTTGGGCATCCAGATGCTTGTAGTGAGGTCAGCCTATTTTTGTGTATGGACTTCTTTTACTATTAGTTTTTAAGGCAAAGTATCACTTTGCTTTTAGAAATAGACTTGCATGCTAATTTTGACCAAAACCATGCAACCGATTCATTTAAAAGTCTTCATTAAACAGGCAATGCCTGATTCTCTTTTCAGACACTCTGTTGTAAATCAGGAGATACTCCACTGGGGAAAAGCTTGTTCCAAGTGCAAATCCAGCCTGCAGCCTTTTAAAATAAAAATAAAAAAATTTGAGGGAACATTTTTTAATGTACATTGATCTTGTATAATACGGAGGTTTGGAAGTCCCTGAATATTTGCTTTTCACCTGAAGCTTAAATTGGCAAAGAGCGCCTCAGTTAGGGAGGCCAAAATAAACCTGCCTGCACCACCTTTTTGTGAAAAGGGAACTTCTGTTCTGAAGGCTGATTCCTGTAATTCTGATTTGAGAAACTCTTGTTGTATAGCAAGATATTAATTGTAGAAACAGCGTAGCCTGTGCAATGGTGAGAGATGTTTTGAGGCCTCGGTCATCTGTACCAACCAAGTAAGGCAAGACACGTAGCAGGCAAAAGAACAGATTCCTGTACTTAGGGTTGCAATTTGGTTTTTTCTCCTGGTATGTCATCCCCTAAGCTGTTGAGGGAAGCTGGACAAGCCCTGGACACTGTTTGGTGGTCTGGTGGAGAATTCATTGTGCTCAGCAGGGAGCCCAGCCTGGCCGCTGCCCACCTTTGCTGTCATTGTTGCTCCACTGAAGGTGAGTGCAACCCCAAATCCAGGTCTTTGTTTGCTAGTTGCAATATTCAAATAAATGCTGAAAGCAACTAAAATGGGCCTTGCAAACTGCAGTGTGTACATTCACCATCTCTGGTGTGATTCTGCCCGTGACTAATGGGGAAAGTTGCCTGTGCGCTGTAGGATTTGGGTTTAAAGAAGCACATACATTAATGTCAGCTCCTCTGGGTCCCTGACATGTTCATATCATATTTATTATTATGCCCGTGCCAAGTTCTACTGTATAAGTCTAATTCTGCCTGCCTGTTCTCAAAGGAAAGAAAATTCTATTGGCCCCTCCTGCCCTATAATAGAGGGATTTTGGCTATGTCCTTACTGTATTTCTCTTCAACATTTGAGATGTGAAAAATGTAGACATAATTTGGGAAATTTTCTCTTCGGAACTGAAGAACCATGAGAGGCTTAAGGACTCTGCTGAACACGAATAGGCTTAAGCATGGGTTGAAATTCTTTTTCACCCCCACACACACGCAAGAGCTTGCTGGGGATCCACAGGCCACCCTGTAAGCTCTCAGGAGACCAGGCAGGGCTCCCATATAACTCTAGATTTCATAATGGGAGTGTTGAAATCAATATATGGATGCCAGACAACTCATCACTTCCCATCCCAAAACTCTGCTGGAAATTCCCATCCAGCTCTAACAGTGCTGTTGGGAAAGATTTTAAAAGAGCAGTGTTGTGAACCCAAGGACTGGCAATCTTCCTCTAACACTGAGGTTTCTGCGGGATGCTCCTGTGAAAGGCAAACAGATTGCAAAGGATCCAAAGATCTTGTCTCAGCTGGGATACCTTTCTGGGCTGCCTGCAGTGATTAAAATGTCTGTGCACCCAAGTGTACTTTTAGTCCCCCTGCTGTCTGGTGCTGTCCCAGAGCAGAAGGCAATCCAGTTACTCCGCTTCCTTCCATTCAGAGCCTGGAGTGCAAGCAAAGATCCTTCAGTGGTGTTTCAAATTAATGCAAGTTGATGGGGTTGACCTGAGTTCGCGTTCCTTTCTTCTGCCCCTCCTGCCTGGGTGCGTACTCTGGAGGAGGAGCAGGGATGTCCCAAGGCATCCTGGACCACCATAGCTGAATCCCCTGCAGCTCCACTCTTGGAGCCTCCAGCTGTTGGAGCAGAAGCTGGAAAGGGAATTTAATAAAGCCAGGAGTTTAGGAACCAGTTCGTACTGCTTGTGGTGTTGGTTTCTTAGAGGTTCAAGCCATTTCTGACCAGTTTTGGAGCCAAGTTGCAGGAGGACTGCATATGGAGAAGAACCAGTGGTAGTCTTGGTGCCCTGGAAAGGCAGGGCATGACTGCTGGCTGGAGTCAGTTGTTTTGCAAAAGTGGATTTGAAACTAAAAGCTTTAGAAAGCCTGGCTGTAATTTATGTGGATTTCTCGAGGATTTTTACTGGTATGGAAACTGGGACTGGAAATCTCATTAAACTGGGCGTTCTTGTGAGAGTTTCAGGTTTTCTTAGTCATGGTTGTGCCAGGAATATCATCAGAGAAAACTTGCTGAGAAAGGATTTATGGATTTGGGATCAGATCCTATTCTCACTGAATTAATGGTAGTTCTGCAACTGACATCAAGGTGACTGGCATGTGCACCTGGATGAGACATTATTTATTTGTCATTCCAGGTCTTTAATCTAGGCTGCTACTTTCACATCAATACCCTTTTTATAAGCCTATTAAATCCCAGTTCCATTGTTATTTTCTCTGGTAGATCAGAAGAGATGTGTCAAGGAAAAGAAAATGTATGCGCAGTATACCTCTGCCCAAAAACAATATTTAAACATCAGAAACGTAAAGTGAAGGTAGAATTACTTAGAGGGGCAGAGGGGAAATAATTAAAGCTCCAGCCGGCAAGACGAGATGTCGTAAACTTCAGTTATTCACCTCTCTTAGACATTCAAAACACAAACTTTGCCACCGTTCAGGCATTTTATAGAGGCCTGCAGAAAGCAACAGAGGTCTCTTGGACAAAATTGCTCTGGTGGCAACTGAAACTGGGCTCAAGCCCAAGTCCAATAGCTGAGCTGCCATCTGAAACTGGAAAACGTTCGGGTTCGTGCCTGAATCTCAGCTCTCTCTCTGCTCTGGGCGGTAGAAACCCTGAGTCTGGACTGGACTGATGGGGAGTGAGAAGAAGCTTCAATCTGTGGAAAAGTTTTGCTGTTTCAAATTGGTTTTTGAAAAGATTACTCAAAAAACTGGAAAATATGGTAATTCTTGGCAAAAATGGACTGACTTAGAGGTAGGCAAGCCCTTCTTCGTAGAAGAGTTTGCGAAAGAATTGTGAACTGAAATATGGCAAAATATGATTTCAGAAGTACCAGGCTTTGCTCCCATCAACCTCGAGGGAGGCAGTGGGAAAGAAGAGACAGGCAAATAAACCAAAATCCAGATGAATCCACCTTGGAACTTTTAGTTTGCAAGAGATGATCAATGAGACCTACCAAATGCTTTGGTTTCAATAAACTCTTGCTCATCACCTGAAAATTATTCTGCCAGAGAACTTCCAAACACCTTTTTTAATCTAAACACAGCATTTTGGTGGAGTTCAGCTTTGGAACTTTCTGTCAGAAAAGTGAAATCTCCCATCATTTTCCTGGAATAATGTTGCTGGAGTGAAACCTATGTGACTTGTATTTAAATTAATAACTTAAGTCTTTCCTAGTATTTTTCTGTATTTTATTATGGGAAATACCTTAAATACTGAGGTTTGCAAACTTTTTAAAATAGTATTTTTGCACTGAAGGTAAATGGAGGGAAAAATCAAATGCCACCACTGGGTTAACTCTGTATGAAATTCAGCACCAATTTTCAGTATTTATACAGAATTCACATTCACTTTGTGTTTTTCCTTGAGGTGTTTGAGGTACAGTGAAACTGCTGTGAGGTTCTTATCACTTAGCGATCTGGTCTGGTTCCAGTTGAAAATTCTGCACTACCTCTCGCTGGGAGGATTGGTTTAAAAGGAACAGAGATCTGCCAAAGAAATAAAGACTTCATTATTGACATCAATGCTATTTTTAATCTGGTTTCCTAAGGAAATGAGGCTTAGGCAATGGCAGTGTTTGTGAGTATGCATGTGTGTATATATAGGTGTGTGTGACTATGTCCTTCGCCCTCGTAAATTTTTCATCTGTTGGCTGATCATAACCAAACCTGACAGATGGCTGAGTCTCCAAGATAATAAGTTCTTGCATGCCTCATGAAAATAAGTGATTGGATAGAAGAAAAAGACATTCATAGTGTGCATCCACTGAAAGGGCACAGCATGAGCTCAACTTTTATTAGAGCTCAGAAAATCCCAGTGGGAGAGGGAGGTGAGACACATCCCCATAAGACAATGGCATTTTTCTGGTTCCTCTGCACGTGGGAGGGTTTGGTGTGTAGTGCATGGATCAGACATGGCATGGTTTAAATGTAATGATGACATTTACAGCAAATAGTTATTATTTAGAGTATCTGAGGAGCCACGTTACCTCTGGACTGCCCTCTAATGAGGTGTTCATTCTCAAGGCCAGAGCAATAGCAGGGAGCAGGTTAATAAATGTGACCGAGGCATGGCTCCAGGACTCTATAAACCTAATGAGTCATGGGCACTCAAACTGTGCAGCCTCACTACTGCTAATTGGCCAAGTGTGCCATCAACCATGCCCAAAAATGTTCTTAAGTGGCTAAGGGGTGAAAAGAGCATCAGAAACTCCTGTGAGTCCAGGAGGCAGCCTGGGGCAGCATTCCTGTGTGCAGAGTTCAGGAACACTTTCCCCAGAACCAAGGTCATTCCCTTGAGAGCGGAAACAGCTCACTGGCAGTGGGGAACAACACTAAGAAACCAAGGAAAGAGTAAAGCATGACCTGGAGGAAAGGGGTTTGCAACTTTAGCTTATCAGACAAGGGGATGGTTGTCACATAGCAGTTGGAGAAGATGCTCAGAAAACATTATGGTGAGGAGAGTACTTGAAACCTTTCCAAGGAAAAATACAGGTGGGGATCAGAAAAGCCAAGCCAGGGTTAGCTCATAATTATACTCTTTTTTTGCTTGAGATTGAAAATTATGTATCTAGTGTCTTGGTAACAGTGACAGCTGTTGGGGTGGGACTCTCCCTCTTGAACTGTAGGTGTCTGAAAGATCAGTGTGTGTTCTGTGTGAGACCATCAGTTCCTTTGAAACCCTCAGAGGACAAATCCTCCCACTTATCTCAGATGCATATTTTAAGATGGAAGGAATTGCCCTCTGGAGATACCTTTCCATTGACCGCAGAGGAAACCTAGAAAACTGGCCTCCAACAGATGCCTGACTTTCAGATGTGTGGGATTTATTGAACCCTGAGAGCAGGAGTCAAGAATTCAGGGTGTTCTGTCCTTACCTCTACCTGACCTTGAGCAAGCTGCTCAGTGCACTGAGAGCTCCCTGAGCAACGTCTTGCGTTGATGCCAAGGGCAGAATGTTGTTAGTCCTGAGGCAAATTTGCAAGCAGAAGACTGACACAGGATTGCTTTCCATCATGCCTTGGAGAGCATCTTGGCATGGTCTCAATGGGGAGAGAAAGCCCTCTGCCACCAGCTCTGGAAAACTCATGCAGGGCTAGGTTTCTTTGGGGTGGGAGGAGGAGCTGTAACACACGACCATGTGCAACTTCCACATCCTGTCGTGTGATACCGTTGGAGCCCAAGGTTGGCCAAATGTTTTGTCCACTGTGCAGATGCCCCTGTGAGCCCCAGTGCTCAGACCAAACTCTCCATCTCTCTGCACAGAAGAGGTGTATTTGGACATGCTGAAGTGTAAAGTGTTTCCATCTTTACTCTCCTCTTGGCTGGAGGGAGCAAAAGCCACTTCAGTGCCAGCGCAGTCATTCACAGCCTGGTCTGCCTGGAGACAGAACTGCAGACAGGAGAGCAGGCTCTCATTTCTGTTTGTTAGGCATGGTTATCACTTTTGCCAGGGAAGAAGCAAGCAGTTAAAACCAAAAAAAAAAGTATTTTGGTACCCCGCGTGTCTGATCTTTCACTGTTCTCTTACAGCCAGGCCAAATCTGTGTAAGTGCTGTCAGTGAACAGTGATTCGGACCTGGAGACCCTTGAAAAAGCCTTCTGATGTCTCTTGGTTTTTTGCATGCAAGACTTAGAGACAAATAAGAAGGCGTGTGGGTGGGTTTTCTGTTTTGTTATTTTAGCATTAGGGAGAGACTCACCAGATAGTCTCCCCTGTGGGGTCACTCACCAAGCCTGTTCTATTTACTCAGCCATTTCTCTGAAACACCAGCATCTTAGAAGTTGTCTTCCTGAATTTACATTCCCAGTTCAATCATCTCCCACACAATAAAAGCCCCAGTGTTGGCTTCCCTTTAAGTCCTGCGCTGCTCAGCGCTCCCGTCAAAAGGGAACCCTTGGTCCTGGCGCTTTTGTTTTTCTTCAGACCTGCCAATCACCCTGCTTGGCTTTGCCCAAAGTTTGTTGTCTTTGCAGTTGGTCCCAGCGTGAGCTACCAAAAGCCTGGCTGAGCCTGACGGGGGATTCTGTCAGCCTAACCCCAACACGCGATCCTCCACCTCCCCGCCTCACAAAGGGCCTTTTCACCGGCCCACCGCAGCCCCAAGATTTCATTTCATGTGTTACAATTAATCTGTATTTATTGCCACTTATCTTAAATGGCTAACAATATCAAGAGTTTAAAAAGTGCTTTTAATGTCAAACTGGGTCAATTAAAACTCTACTTAAAATATTTGCAAAACTCCTCGCCTGAAAGTTGCCCCCTCAGTCTGCTGTTAACCAAAATGGTTTAAATAAATACACGCAGCCTGAGGAGACTGACATTCGGTAAAATTCCTCTTGGTATTTTAGTAGAATCCAGGATAAATTTCCTTACTCCTACATTCACTAACTTTTTTATTTAATAAAAGGAGAAAAATGAATAATACTTTAGATGGTTGTAAGTATTTGAAAAATTGAAACAATCAATTAAAAACCCTCAAGAGATAGCCTCATAACTTTTAACGCCAGAGGAGACTGTTAGATTAATTGGTTTGGTCTCCTGGAATTTCATCCTGTTCTTTTGTGGACCCTAACACCATGTGTTTAACTCTGAATTTCAAACCGTGGACCACAAGTACTAATTTTTAACTCCTTCAGTATAGACTGTGGGCATGAGAAATAAAGAGCTAGAACATAAGATAGTAAAAAAGTTAAATAATGAAAAGTAGCTTTTACGTGTATAAGTTGGGTTTTACTGAAGGCTGAAGATGGCCGGAGGAATCAATTTTTTCCCCTTGCAGGAAAGCCCCCATTTTTGCCTTGAACATTTATTTTAAAGCTCAGTTTGCAGGACAGTCCTAATAAATCACATGAAATAAGTGCTGCTGTACTGCCCATGGGGACTCAGAACTCTCGTGCAGCTCACCCAGGGTTGCACTTTGTTAGGCTGGTGACACACATCAGGTGGAGAAGCCCCAAGAGGGACCCCCAGGTAGGACTTAGCTGGGTTGGATGCAGCAGATGAACAGATGAAGTGAGATCCCAGGCTGAGGGAATCAACTACCTAAACTTTGGTTCACATGGAGCCACTTGGACTTAAACTTCTGATCCTCAAACACTTACTGTGAGGAGCAACATTAATGAAGCCTGGTTTCCTATGGATTTAGGCCATTTGCTTGGATTCCCAGCAGTCTAATAAGGTTTGAACTGTAGCTGAGTCATTTCTATTAATTAGGGCATTTGTATTATCTTTATGGGTCTCTGGTGTCCCTAAAAATTCTCACTCTGCAACTTTTCTTTCCACGTGAGAGATCAATGAGTCTCTACCCAGCCATCTGTATTCATAAAATACGTAAGAAAGGACTCTCTTGGAGACAGCTGCTCTTCTGTCTAATAGATTTGAAATTTGCCCATGGGTTCAGAATATTTCAAGGGAGATCATAAACACAAAAACATAGACACAAAGAGACAGCAGGATCCTGTAAGCGTCATGTTTTTTGGAGGCAAGGTTAAAATGAAATTGCCATACTTATGCAGTGTAAATATTGCACAACTTGAGGACACCAAATGGTTTCAATCATTTCTTTAGTAATTTCTTCCTGTAGAATATTTAATTAAACAAATCTGACTTTCTCAATTTTTTTTATTTTTATAGATTAGATGTGGAAACACATCTTGAAGAATTTCTTTTGTGTAAGAAATAACATTGAAAAACTCCTATTTTTTCTTCTTTTGGTCCTTGCCATCCATAAGGGAAGCATGATTATGTCACTTTGGCAGAAAACAATTATTATTCAATATCAGTGTTCTGATGAACACAAAGATACTGGCTTGTGGGTGTGTTTTTATTAGTTGCTGTCCTATTTGTTATTCTTTTTGATTTCGTTCTTAATCTTAGTCACTGTATGAACAAGCCAAGGGATGCTGATGTCTAATTGCATCCCGAGAATGGCAAACAGCACAAAGCCAACAGCTTGCAAACAAGTCAGGCTGAAATACATTTGCAGAAACTTTTTTTTATCTTTTTTTAATGCTTGCAAGCAGGAATGCTGTGAGTTTCCCTTTACTGTTTTTCATCCCCAGGTTATCGTGTCCTGTCAGCCTGGTTTCAGACCTGTGTGACAGAGCCTTGTGTGGCCCCGAATCATTTATTTCTCCTCTTTGGATCTGACAAAAACGTCTCACTTGAAAAGGTCAGGTTTGAGATCTGTTTGAAGACCATTGCCTGTGGCAGTGTTGGCTGAGGTCTCTTATCCTGGACAAGGACTGCTGCCTTAGACTGACTTTTTGTTAAAATCTGTGATTTCCTCCAGAAGCCATTAAGGACTGTGTGTTAATACTGGGAGCTTTGTTGCACAGATTTGGATACCAAAGTTCCCTGGGCAGCTTCGGGGGAGGTCAGTGATGACAGGCTGGGAAGTGTAACAGCAGGGAGGTGAGAGCCCTCAAACTTGGTGTAGCCAGGGAGGAAACTGGTTGCAGTTTCCATCAGAGGCACTAGCCTAGCTCCACACATCTCTGCTAGGAGCACTGCAATCCATAGGCTGATTTCCCTGGAATTTTGATGGAAAGTGGAAGTTCCTGTGGTTATGTTCCTACTTGGAAAGAGGTGGCTTTGGCAACAGGGAGAAACTTCTGGTAAAATTGCCATTCAGGAAAATACTGTGATATAAACTCAAACTCACTCTTTCCCTAGGAAAAGGAGCTTGTTCTCCAAGCACGGATCTGTAGGAAAACACATTTTGCTGGTTCCACTGATCAGAAAAAAAAGACTTGGATTTTAATGCTATTTTCTACTAAAATTAAGTTTTTGGGATTCTCAGGCTGAGCAGACTCTCAACTCCTCATCTTCTTCTATTGGATACGGAGGCCGAAACAAGGAGGCTTTGCCAAAATTTGGCTGAAATGAAGGAGATTTCTGATTGAGTCTCACCAGGGGGCCAGCAGGGAGGAGGCTGGGTACCAATCCAGTATGGCACGGGCACAGGTCTTGTATTAATGAAATACAAACACAGTTGTGTTCAAAATCTCTTCCTGCTGGGTGAGAAAGGGAAATGAACACAGGAAAATAAAATCTGAATCTTAAAAGGGAAGGAGCTGTGCTAAGTGCAGTCGAGTTACAGCCTTGGATCACTGTAACTGTGGGAAAATGTGATGAGACGGTTTACCCAAGCACATTTTCTTTTTCCCTTCTTTGTTTTGGGTGGGTTCATTCTATGTTGTTGTGTATAAGCAGGCAGTGATGGATTGTCCCACAGTTCTGTGCACAGTATCGAAGAGTGCTGGATTTAATTGTCCTGCATTTATTGTACAAAAGAAATGAGTTATGAGCCACTTTACAGCATCTCCAGTGAAAGTGATTATCAGCACTGCTCCTTGCCAGAGATATAACTCTGTCAAGCAGACTCCCTCCTCTCTTGGGTTCCTTGGAAAAAGCTTGTGAATTTACTGTCTCTTGCCAGTGAAAGCTCAGGGTAAAACACAAAACCAAAAGCTGCCAACAGCTATATATTCAGTTCAGATGTTGTAGGAATTTCTTACTCCATTTTTTTCCTTCCTTTTCCCCTGGGTGGAAGATCAGTCAGGATTTCTGAAGCGTGCAGCAGAATGCGTTCTCAGTTGATCGCTCTTTTGATAACGTGGGTGAACTGTGTGGCTGAGAAGACTTGGCTGTTGGCTTCAGTTAGCTCTGTCCAGGGCTCATGTGCATGTGCAGCACAACTGGTTGTGGTGCCAGGGAGGGAAACCCTTCAACCCTCTGCATCCAACCATATCCCGCAGCTGTTTTCGCACTGCTCCTCCCTGCATTGCACAGATAACCCCAGGAACAGGTTTAAGCTGAGGCGGATGTATAAAAGGAATGTTATGAGCTCTGCCTCCGAGACATTGCACAATAACTCAAGTGCACCTTTTCTGTTGGATACTGCAGCATAGTAAAGGACAGCGGGGTGAATTTCAGGGTCTGTAACGTTGCCTGTCAGAAAGATATTTGGGGGTGATGCTTCCCAGTGTTGCAGAACAGCTGCAGGGGAGATTTTGTGTTGGGGTTTGTTTAGATCTGCAGAATTATTTTCAGTGCCTTCAGGAGAGCTGGCACACACCGTGTGCTTTGGGGACCTGTGGGTCCTGTCCCCTCTCTAGTAGGTTTTTTGTGCTGCCGTTCAAATAAACACAAGATTCCTGTGTGTTCACAGATATTTTTATGGCTGGGATAACCCAGATAAACAAGTGAATCAGCACATGGATAGAGATAACAGTGTGTACTCAACTGTGCAAGCTCTTACAAAAGGTGCCTTTCTGCGCTCCTCCACATGAACAGATTTCACATGGTTTTATCAACAGGTCTACAACTGCCAGAAAGTCTGTTCTTGAGAAGAGGAAATAAAAGGGAAAGAAAAGCTGTAAAAAGCCCTGGATTGTAATGGCACTACCAGGTAGCATGTGCAATTCATTTAACTGTGAGTCTCCAAATGTGTTAGCTCATAGCTGTGGTAACACTCATGGCAGCAGTCCCTGGGCTGAAAACTGTCCCGCTAATTAATAACAGCAAGGAGCAGAGGTTGTGTGGAGTGTCACAGCGACAGGTCGTGAATTAGGAGAGGAGCACTTGTGGTCACATGTTCTGTAAACAGAGAACTGTATTTGAAATTATTCCCTGTGTAAATGGGATCGTGCATTTTGGATAATCAGGGCTCAGGCTAGTGATGATTCCGTGATTTCTTCCACTCTGTCATTCAAGTGACTTACAGTCCTTTTTAAGGCATGTCCTTTTTAAGTCAGATGGATGTCAGCTGCAACAGAGAAAATTCCACAAAGAGGACTTGGAAGGTTACCTTATGTTTTGTGCACTGAAAAGATTGTCCAAACTTTAAAAGGGTTGCTGGGAGAAGTTATGGAGTTAAATGGGAGGATGGGCCTTCCGTGGTTTGGGACGTCCTGGGTGTCCACTTGTCCATTAAGGACCAGAGTCTCCTGGGAAGAGCTGAAAGACAGCCTTGTGACAAGATGGTCCTTCACTCCAGAATGCCAATCCATGGTGTCTTTTTGTAGGAACATAAGGGACAGGTTCCCCAGGGAAAAAAAAAAACAAAAAAAAACCCAAAAAAACCCAAATGCAAAATCACAGAATTAACTAGGTTGGAAAAGACTTTTGAGATCATTGAGTCTGAGCTGTGACCTAACGGCACCTTGTCAAGCAAACCATGGCACTGAGTGCCACGTCCAGTCTTTCCTTAAAGTTGCCTTCCAGAGACAGTGACTCCACCACCTCCCTGGGCAGCCCATTCCAGTGCCCAACACAACACAGTAGTATCAGTATTTTATGCCATGAGACTTCACACTTTTTCCTTTGCAAATAGCTGTTTGCCTGGTGGTGGCTAGATTCATTTGGGATGTGGGAAATAGAGGTTCATGTCCATTTCTGATTCTCAGGTTAACACAAGGAATTGAGTTTATTGTTTGCTTTTAGGGTAGTTTCTGCAGGAGGATGATGATGGCTGGAGCATGCCTGGGAAGAGTTATTCCAGAAGCATTCTCCAACAGCAGGTTACTGTGCATTATCTATTGCAGCAAATTTAATTGGAGGACTTTGCTGTTAGGATTCAGTACATTCAGTTCCAAGGGCTAGATTTCCACGTACCCAAAATCTTAAGACAATATGGCTCTTTGGTCAAATAGGTGTTAAGTGCTCTGTAACCAAAGCCTGCACTGAGGGCTGGATTTTCAGTAGGCCTGAGCCTTTAGACAGCAGTTTTGAAAACCTGGCTGAATTTCAGTGCAAGCCTGGCTTTAGAGACCTTTTATATGTTGGTTGAGCACAAAGACACAGTCTGTCTTGTAGGTTCATGCCTTCATTAGGAGGAACTGTATCCTATTGATTTCCGTGTGCATTATGGCGGGATCAGACCTCTTCAGCGTGTGACCTGTCAGCACCACACTTAAAAGCTCCGCCATGGCAACCAGGGCAGCAACTCTAGGGCAGGGGAATGGGAAATGGCACGAGGTGGAGAAGGGACATCCTCTTCTCATTGATGGGAGACTTCCCCATAACAGAGAAGGGGGGCGGGAAAAGCTTGATAAGTCAAGTGGCTTGATTGGTAAGCGAGCTCACTCTAAAGTAAACACAATGCCGTATGTGTCCCATTTGCCAGTGAGATCATCTGTTTCTTTGTTAGGGAAGAAAATGTGTTTCCCTTCCAAGTCCAGGGCTACTCAGGCAATTTACATGAACAAATAAAGATGAGGTTTAGCAGCACTATATAAATAAAATACAACTCTAAGTGGCCACCAAAGAACTGAGCTGCTCGAATGGAAGAGCACTGGGATGTGCGCCAGGTGGCTGCTGTTTGCCGTGGCTGCTTACAGTTCCCCATCCAAGCATTGCTCAGATGCTTCTTGCTGAGGTGAGGTTTATGGCTGTAGCAAAACATACTCTGGGAGATAAACAAGCTATGCTACAGATGAGCAGCAGAGCAGAGAACGTAACATCAATCTGTGCCCTAGCCATGGGCTCTACAGAAAGTAGTTGGGCTCTTGCTAGAGCAAGAGAGTGTGCAAGTGTGTGTGTGAGTGTGTAAGAGAATTTAAACAAAACAAACACAGATTGTATGTATAGGATTTGACTGTATACATAAGCTGGAATGAGTCTAAGCTGCACCAAACTGCTTATTTATAAGTATTATGAAACCAACAAAAACCTTTCAGAAGTTGAGTTACTGTAATACAAATATAACTGATGTGGAAGCTGCAGGTTATAACCTCCATGCAGGGCAAAAGTTTGATGGGATTATCAATGGGAAAGTCAGTGTGATTCTGGAAAGGCCAGTGCTTTGCATCTGGATGCATTTGGCCTCTGGGTTTCACATCTGCTGTCCTCAGACACTGCCATGAGTGCATTTCCAAGTGATAGTTACCCTGGTGTGTGGTTCAGCAGGTGGGATGCAGTTTTTCCGTGCTGCTATTGGAAATATTCTTTATATCAGCTCATTGTTTTAAATGCCTAGACCTGGATATTCATGGTAGCTGACTCCAGGTACTTCAGCAAAGTAATTATATTAGTTATTCAGATATTACAGGATTTCTCCTGAATATGTCAGGTAGGAAATAAGCCTCTCCAGAGGAAGCTACAGCTCTCTTAGGAGATTGGCCTCACTCTCACAGCATCTGTCTCTCTGCATTGACTTTAATAGAGCCTTAGGTAAAGTGCTGTGGTTAAATACCTAAAGTTAGGCAAAATCTGGGCTGGGAATTGGTACACCCCACGGACCTTATGAGGGGAACAAACCAGCATATTTTTTCATAGTTGACAGATAAGAGACTCAACTAATATGCCCAAAGCTAACCAGCAAGTCTGTGGCAGATTTAGGAACTGATCGTGGGTGTTCTGAGGTCCAGTTGTGGCCTAACTGTTTCCATGCCATTGCTGCTGCTCACAGCTGGGGCTTTGCACTCCTCCAAACAAAACACGTATTTCTAACATATTGTTAAGATATTTCTCTCTGTGTGTATATATCTACGTAAAAATTAAGATATGCCTGCATTTCCTAATGCCACAGTTACCAGGTGTTATTGAAGTGTGTTATTTCCCACAAAAAAAAAAAAGTCTGTTAGGTCCAACCCAGCTTTGGCTGCTGTTGGATTGGAAATAAATCCACTGAGAATTACTGGAGCCAGAGATTTCACTTGGCTCAGGAAGCCTCTGAGCTGCAAAAGGCTGGAGGCTGGGACGGGATCAGGGGAAAGGATCCCTACAGATCTGCCCTGGTGTTTGTCTGGTGGGCTCAGCCTATTCCTGATGGACCCTTCCCACATACCCAGAATCAGCTAAAAGCTGATGACACAACTTAGCCCAGGAAGAGAGAGAGAAGAGCCTGGGTGGGCTCTTGCAGTGTATCAAGGAACATGAACCCAAACTTCCATTCAACTTCCCAGTAACTGCAGTGCCATGAATACTCAAGAAACCAACATCAACAATCTCATGGGATATTGTGATGCTGCTAAATTTAAAAGAGTAAGACTATTTTTAGCACGAACAGTTAACAGAGTTCCCACAAATGTTGAGAGGCATGGTTGTGATTATAGATCTGTAACGTATTTGCTGTGATAAGAAACAGACCTGAGTCAGGTGATCTTGTAAGCACAGTGTTTGTACACTTGGGTAATAGATGCAGCTGTGGCAAAAAAAAAATAAAAAAAAGAGATTAAAAAAAAATCAGCAGTTCTATTTTAGTAGCAATTCCTCATTTATAAACTGTAGCAGAGGAGTAGCTAAAATCAGAGGGAAGACCTGCAACTCTGGATGTTGGGAGGGACTATAAAATGAGAAACATCCCAGTCCCAGGACAGATGTCCTTCCCTGTTGCTGACTCTCCCCAACACCTGCTGCACTTTAGACACATGCTTACCTTCAACTTGGCTTCGTTTTGACATAAACATTGCTTAAAGTTTAACATGGGCTCATGGCCTTTGCTGGATACGATGGATCACAGAATCACAGAGTGGTTTAGGTTGAAAGGGACCATGAACATCATCTCGTCCCAAACTCCCCTGCCATGGGCAGGGACACCTTTCAGTAGATCAGGTTGCTCAGAGCCCCACCCAACCTGGCCTTGACCACTTCCAGGGATGGATGTAGGTGTGCGCCTAAAACTTCCTTAAATTGCGATTTTAAGGGGTTTCTTTTAAGATTGGTGGGAGAACTGCTGCTATCAGACTTGTTGATCCTGATTTTCTAAGGGGCTGAGTGTGCTGGAAGCTTAGCCCCTTCTCAGCCTGGTCACCCTAGTAAATATTCACATTTATGATGTGCATTATTGCCAGGGACCAGGTTCTGAGCCAGTACCTGTGCTGTTGGCTCTACGGGGCAGCTTGGTGTGAGCCAGTATTGGCCCAGGGAATGCCCAGGGTTCACTGCAGCCACGGATCTGGGCACTCCTCATGGCATCGGTTTCCAGTTCAATTAGTCCTGGTTCCCATTCTCTGCAGTCAGCTGTTTCTGCACCTTTGTGTGTGTCTGAGCTAACTAAGAAGATTGGGAGCCCTGAGGTATTTTGAGTTTGGGAAACGTGGAGAAAAATTACATTAAAAAACCCCGTGCTCATTACTTACCTCACCTGTCCAGTCCCCAGTAGGTTTAAGGATTTACAAGGAGCTCTCCCAGGAACAGACATCCTGGTTTTTATGGAGCTGAGTTCAGCAGTTTGTGAGATCAGACAGGGAGCACTAAGTCCTGAATTTGTTTCAGATACTAAATTTAAAGTCTAATGGGGACCTTGGGAGTTTTTAGTTGTTTTATTCTTTTTCTTCTGAAAAAAAAATTTTTGCAAACTGAAAACAAGACGTGATGCATAAAATTTCAGGTAATAATTTTCTCTAGGAAAATTTCATTTGCTTAAAATTAAAATTATTTATAGGCAAAAAAAGTATTTTTTGAAGGAAGTTCAGTTAAAAGTTTTACATTCCTTTACTGAAATACCAAGATAAACAGGGCTAGTTTATAATTATATAATGATGATTTTTATCCTAAACTGCAATTTTACAGAATCACATATAAAAAATTAGTTCAAGGGTCCACATGAAAAGCGATTTTTCATCCTTTTGGGCCTGTGAGATGCTTGGCATCCAGACATCAGTCTGGTTTCTTGGCTCTTCATTATCAGCCACATGGCACTGTTTAGTCAGCTGTTCCCTTCTGCGATACATCCAGGATAAGCCTTGGAGAGGTGAAATTGCATGAATTCCCACCATCTTTGAAATTTAGCTTGTTCTTTTAGTCTGAACTTGCCTTGGGTCTACTGGGCAGCATCCTCAAAGTCTGCGTAAGGAGTTTTTCCATAAATGTAGCCCCTGCACGTTTATCCAGAGCACACGGGGAGCTTTCTGGCTCTTTTTTTCCCTTTGAAAGAGTCGTGTGCATCCCACTTGTACAAGCTCTAATAGGGTGATCTGTGCCTTACCTTGGCTTTCATTAGCCCAGAGAGTCCTAAGCTTGGAGCTGCAAACCTGAGCACCCTCAAGCTGAGAGAAGCTTGAAGCTGAGCTCTAGAGCCAGCTCCTATTTTCACAGGAGGTCCTAGAGGGATGCAATGAGTACTCCAGGTCATATCTTCATTGTACAGTGTCTCCTTGCCCTGGGAGAAGTGTCTGAAACTGACGCCCAGGTGTGATTTTGTGGCCATTTGGAGGTGCTCATCCAGGTGCAGGCTGTGTGGCTGGGGGAGTTGCTGACACCCTCACAGCTCTGTGACTTCCTGTTCAGTAAGTGCTGCATCCTCCAATTGCAGGGCTTCCTTTCATCTGCTCCCCTTTTCCATGGCCTGGGGAGATGCACTGGAAGCATCTAAAAGCCTTCTGGGATGAAGTCTGGTAGCTTTACATCCCACCCTGCAACCAGAGGCTGCAAGCCAAGCTCACCTGAGCTGAAGGGGGTCCTCCAGCAGCAGCCTGCCCGGCCATGGAGAGGCCAGTGGTGGGACTTGGAGTGAAAGGAGATGGATGGGACTAGGTGGACCAACAGCAAAGTGGCCTGGGAAGAGGAAGGGCTCCATGGAGCTGTGTTGTTTCACTCACGGAGCTCTGGCCCCTCGCCATCAGGCAGTGGTGTGGTGCCACAGGGATACAGCACAGCAGCTTCCATCTGCTGAGACAGAACATGAGAATGCACAGTGGAGCCAGCCTCTCCCCCTTCCCATTTCTTCTTCCAAAAAATGGCTAATGTAAATAAGTTGTCCATTCACATGTGTTTTGGCATCTGAATGGGAACACTTGTCTGTGTGCCCCCACCAGCCCCGCTCCCTCCCTCCCTTGATGCTTTCACTAAATGAGCTTTTCTTGCTCAGTTTCAGCTCAAGCCGGAGTTATTCCATTGGCATTTCCCTCCTAGCCTGATAACGAGCCGAAGGAGCAGGCTGTAAAGCTGGTGACAAAGACCAGCCCCAGTGGTGTCCAGGAGCTAAAAGGTCCCCAAGCCCTGTCTTGTGCAGCAGATAAACGCTGGGCAGGGACCCAGGGGCTGCCCCAAACCTGCGTGATGGGCTTTGCACATACCACACCACTCACCCTGGTGTCTGTAGGAGCTCAGACTTGTTAAAATCTCCTCCCTGGGTGCCAACAAAACCATGGCAGCATCCACGATGTTCCCTGGAGCACCAGACTTGCAGGGAAACTCTTGAATGTGGCTGTACCTTAACATTACTGATAGCAAGTTACTGAAGGGGAAAGTAACGTACTTTTAATAATAGAATTTCATTAAACGATAATGCAAACAGGTGACTGCAGGAGAAAATACTCATACAAATTCATTTTGACCGGGTCACTCCAACTTCAGGCTGTTTTGCACAGACAAGGAGAAGAGAGGTGGTAGGTCACATGTTGCAAAATGTTTCAGATGCTTCCAGTTGGAAAAATAAATATTCAAGCAATTACAATGCCCCTTGTTAAGGGAGGAGATGGAAACATATTGTCATCCTCCTCACGATGTGCATTTCCTGCGCTGCAGGGTAATCAGCCACCCAGACATCCTTAATCCTGTTGGATTATTTGCGGCTGCACCTGCCTGAACTTTTTCTCTCCTGATTAACATTTGATTAAATCCACTTTTAAAATGCCAGCGTGCCTGCAGCACTGGGGGGGGTGCTTGCAGAGAGTGTTTTGCTCTCCAGTCTGATTACATCTGCATTAATTACGCTAAGTGCAGTGACAGGAACAATATTGATGTAACAGAAGTTTATTAGGTTGATGTGGTCATTCAGACAAGAGGGCTGGAAGCGGCTTCACGTGCGTAGTCTTGGCCTCCCACGAGGAGAAAATGTCATCTCATTATTATTCAGATTGACCTGATTTGGGTAATTTCTTTCTGGGAGTGAGGTCGTTTTGGAATCTCATTAGTTTACCGACATTTGCATGTGTTAATAGAGGTTCTTGCTTGTTTTTAATCCTCCCTTCCTTGCCGTTGCAAATGAGCATTTGGTGAAAATCAGGGATTTGGGCTGTGGGGCTGAAAACTTTGTAGGCTTCATTTTGGACTTGCTGTGCAATCTTCTGTTTGTGGACGCTGACCTCAGGTGTAGTAGTGCAGGAAGGCATTTCCTCTCCCCAGGGAGCAGGGCCCACTGTATGAGCCTTTGCCAGAGGGGAAGACATCCCCATGTCACTGTGAGGACGTGTGGAGTTCATCACACTGGGCTTTTTTACCTTCACTGTGTACATCACCAGCGCCTCGAGCCTCTCGAGTTGGTCTGTCCTGCTGTGTGAAAATCAAGGAGCAAATCCTGCCAGGAAGAGATGTCTTAACCACACTTGAACATGGATTATGTTCTTATCTCTGGCAGCAGTTGAGGGCTCCCTTTTCAGCAGGCTGTGGTGTGATGGGGGCAGTGACCACGGCTCTGCTGGGCACAGGCATCCCAGGGCCACAGGGGCTTCTTGGGGCGTGTCTGGAACCTCCTCCTAGAGGGAATGGGAAGCCCTGCAGTGGTCTGCAGCAGCACGCTCTGGGCTTGGCAGGGTTTCCCAAAGCCTCTGAGCTCCCATCACCGTGCTGACGGCTGGGTCAGGCGCAGGATCACATCCTGAACTGTGATTACATTTCACATTTTATGACTTAGCCACAAAATTCCAGCCCTGTGTTACTGCCCTTGCACTGACAGTCACTGGCCCAAACCAGTTAGTCTGCCTTGATAGCCTTAATGGAGTGTGCCGTGAGTGACTCCAGCCTCTCACAGTTTAATATACAATAGACAAGTGCTTGGAAATCTTAGAAAATAAGAGCTTTAAAGCAGTTTTTTCAGGCCTCATGAACATCTTTTTGCTGTGGTTGCTTTTATTTTCTTGCTAACAGGTGTTTGTGCACGATTTGCTTAAAGAAGCCGCTTACCTGTCAGGCAGCCCGTCCTGGGAATGTGAGACACTGAGCAGATACCTTGTCTTGCTCTGGGATTCCTGTTTCTGCTCTTCCAGATCCTCTGGCCCCATTAGTATAAAACCAAAGCTTTCTCTGGAAATCATACAGCAGCTTTTCTCTCCTGTCAGTTGATGTTTTGAACCTGTAGTGTCAGGAAAGGAGAAGAGAAAGATACTTTTTTTTTTTTTTTGTAAACACAAAAATAATCTCTTCTAAATGAGTAACAAAAACCTATTTTTACAAATAATTTCGATTTTTCCTCCACTCTCTTTTCTGAAAATGGAGAGTCCAATAACTCATTAAACAGAAATTTGGGAGGAGATTCTTGGGAAATCTTTCATGGGGGCATAGGGAATATCTTTAATATCTTTTCTTAAAAGATGGCCTACTCTGTAACACCTGTGCCTGGAACTAAAAACAAGTATTTGTTTAAAGAACGCTTGGAAAAAGCATTTTCTGGCCAGCTACGGATTAAAGGTTGGGATTTGGGGTTTAGTTGTTTGTGGTTTTTTTCCTCATAGCCTTGTTGTTTCTTTGCTGTAGACTTGTTTTCCTTTCTGCAGCTTCTCCCTCACTGCTGCACCACACCAGTTGAGTTCCACCCAACATCTGCTCCACACTCGGACAAAAGGGCCTGCAGTGGGAGCTGCCTGGATCTAATTTTGTAGGGTGATGGCCAGTTTACTCCTGCAGATCTCCACGGTGTCTCTACATGTGTTTCACCTTTTGCCCACGAACCCAGTGAACTCCCTGGACTTGGTTTTTTTTTTTTTTTACAATTTTAGATGGGTTTGTGACTAGGTTTTTTTAAAGTGTTTTCTTGCCTGATTGCTGGAGGCTGAGCGGGCGAACAAAAACACCTGGGGGAAAAAAAAAAAAAAAAGGAAAATAAGTTAACAATAAATCAGATAGGGTTGTTTGTTGAGCTGTGAGTCTCTGGCAAATAGCTGACTGTAGCTGTATTAAATTACCCTCTGCAAGTATCTAGTCTGCATTTGTAACCCAGCCTCATGATTTGCTCAGTACTGTTTCTGCACCGGTTCCCCTTCCACAGTTCCCATTTTGAAACATAGTCATTATACTGAGTTTTTTCCTGTGGTGCTATGGCTGATAATAAATTGTATCACCCTTTTACCTCTCAGAGGGACCATTTGTAAATGGGTCCTTACTTTGCTGCATTCATCAGAGGTATTTTCCTCCTGCATACTCAAGCAGTGTGATTTTTGCAGGGGGTAGGTTGTTCAGGGGTATTTCTTTCCCACCAATGATACAAATTATTGAAAAGAGAAGCAAATAGGAAAAGAGAAGCGCTATAAAGAGAATAAAGCATGTGACATATCAAAGCATAATTACTGTGATGGATGCATTTGCAATATGAAGGTAGCATTACAGTGAGTTTTCTTGGAGCTGCTCTGGAGTTTACTCATCTTCTGACACTCAGGGTAGCAGCTTTCAGATTCACTCACAGACCCTTTTTTTGCATTTATGAAACGGCTCTACCACATGAAATGGTAGACGAGAATGTCAGGGCGAATAAAGAAGTTTGTAAGCTCTCTCTTGGTTGGATAGTTGTGTAGTTTCCTCACGGTCTGAATTAAGAGTAAACGCCACCCATGTTCATTTACTCTGTACCGTCCCCAGCTTTGAGATGGCCCCTGTGCTTTTCTCCTTCTTGAAGGTGAAGAGACTTCATGACGTGCTGGCGGTCAGTAGGACATGAAGGGAAACTGCTTCATCGAGAGGCAAAGCCTCATTTTTCTGTGTGTTTGTTCTTCACTGCCTGTAGCTGGTCTTGTCTGCCAAGGCTGCCCATGGTTGAACTCTCCTTCAGTGACTGCAAAGCCTGAGTAATCTCACTTTGAAACATCTAAGACATGATGCAAAAATTCAGTGTGAAGAAGCAGCCGTAATTCCCGTACGCCTGGTGCTGGGACCCCTGTGCCCAACGGCAGAAGCATGACCAGAAGAGGATGCTCCTCCATGGAGAGGTGGTTTAGTCAACAGGAGGTGTAGGAAGAGTTCCTGTGTTTTGGGCAAACCCCCAGGCTGTGCCTGTGCCTATTAAAGGAGGTAAAACTGCAGGTGTCCATTACTGTGCTGTGTATTCTGAAGGAATCTTGATGGCTGTGGCACCAGAGGAGAGCTCTCCTTGTGGTTTTTTTTCAACTCCTTCCAAAACAGTGGTTGAAAATCAGTGGAAATGAATGCTGTTATCATCACCACACACACAGGATGTTGAAAAGCAGGATTTCTCTTCCAGGGAAACAAATGTGTTTGTACTCTTAAGATTAATCAAAAAAGTAATGCTTAATAGGTTTTGGAACAGAAATTCCAGCCTGCTCCAAAATGAACCTCAGTGGAAACCTGACTTTATTTCCCTCTTGAGGATGACCAAACACTGCCGAGCACTGAAGATAGCGGATTGGCCATCATGCAACAGTATGATCTGTGGAATCATTTTAACATTGATATTAATATTTTAAAATAACATGTCAGTCAAAAGTGAGTGCTATTCAAAAAGTAAATGAATGCTATTAGAAATTAGAAAATTCTAACAGTGACATTACAGTGTCCAACTGATTGAAATTGAATTTTCCCTTTCAAAAATTTTGTCAAAACCAACATAATCTGCAAAATGTTTTGGAGCTGTGACAGCATTTCTCAGAAGAAAAATATCACTTTAAAAATTATTTAATTAGGCAGATTCAATGTGCATTATGAAAATTAATAGCTGTTTAGGTTTGGAAGAGAAGAGCGATGTGGAATGTAATAGCAAAATGTTCTAATGAAGTGCAACTTCTAATCAATAAATTACTGTTATTCTGGTTCACCATCTTTCTCCACGTCCTTCAGCAGCTGAGTACCAGCTGGGCTGGAAGTGCTCTCATTGATGTAACTGGATGCAGACAGCTAATTTGGGAGTGTTTTAACATACTTTGTACTTGTCTTTACTCTCATTTTCATGTGGCCTCCTGCTACAAACCATCCCCTGGATGGTAGGACAGAGGGATCTGACAAACACACTTTCTTTTGTGGGTTTACGAGGCTGAGCAGTGAAAGGATTGTTTTGATTATTAACATCCTGGTGTAGTAAAATACCAAATTTAATACATATGACTATCAATATATTACTTAATCCACCGTTTGCCTTCTAATTTAGTTTGAGTTTGCCTTGTTATTTGGTATGTTAGAGGAAGGCTACAGTTCAGCTGTTTGGCACACCCCTCTGTACCATCGGGTGTGCTTTACCATCCCATGCCGATGGAGCCTCCAGTGTAAGACCTCGTGGGATGGCGATCCCATCAGCCTGTCCTGGCCGACCTGGGCAGAGGAGGCATCTGGTGTCAATTTTGTCAGACCTCTCTATCAGTTTGGCAGCTTTTTGTTTCAGGGAAGGCAGGTTCACAAGATGACACCAGGGAGGCACAGAGCTGGAACTTTTCTGTGGCTTTTGTGCAGTTGATGTGGCTCAAAGCTCAGGGAAAGCCACCAGACTGTGTGGTAAAGACCAGAAGTGCGAGCAGCGTGTGTGGGGAAGTCAGTTCATGGATCTTCTGTGATTCTTGGGAGGCTGCTTTCCATTAAAATGGTTTTTATTATGCTACATTGCCAAACCTGAGAGCAATAGAGATACTTTTTTCTTTCACGCTTCAGAGGGTGTGAGAAAGCAGAGCCAGGCATTGCACTGCTCGTCCCAGAAGGGCAAGTCACTCTCCAGCTGCAGGATATCTGAGTGAGCTTTGCTCTGCATCATCAACAGCAAAAGGTGCGGAAGCCTTCCCATCCAAACCAGCTCCATAGAAAGTTAATTTATCTGTAAGGTCCCTCTCAGGGCACTGAGCATCCTCCAGCCTATGCTGAGACAAACCTGGATACTCCTGGTAGGAGAAATGGCCATGGAATAATCTGCGGTGTTGTACACCACAGGACTTGGTGAGGTTGATGGGGCTTGTAGCTTGGTATCATGACTTGCTAGAATGATTTTGAATGGTGCTGATCCTCTGGTTCTCATCCTTTTGGAATCGAATAAGCCAGTTGTCTAATTGTAGACAGGCCAATTCTGGATTCATTGAGGGATTGAGCACCAGGGTGCTGTCCTGGCTACAAACCAATGGGCAGTAGAACACCACTCCAACTCAAATCACATGCAAATCTCTTACATGTGTGTGTTCAGGGAGGGAGTGGTTTTGGGGTTTTTTTGTTTGGTTAGATAAAGGAATGTTTAGTAAATAGCTGCTGGGATCCAGGATAATGTTTATGGTGTTTTCTTTGGGTTTTTTCTGTGGGATTTTTTTGTGGTGGACAAAATTATTCCAGTGGCATTTTAGGAAGAAATTCACATTGCAGAAGTGAGGATAGGATGATTAGGCTCTCTTTTATTTTAAGGATAAGCAGGATTCAGCCCATCAGAGATGAGATGTTTGCATGTGGCCATTCAGTTTGTGTGCCACACATGTGATCAATTTAACCAGGGGAGGATTTAGGCAGGATGGGGAGGCCGATGTTTCTTGTGACATGTGGAATGTTAAGCCACAAAAATGCAACCACAAAATCAGCAGATTAGAATTCCCATTTGTAAGGAATAAATAATCATTATGGTGAGATAGTCCATGAGGGATTAACACGGCTGCTTCCAATTCTGTTGTTCTGTTGTTCGATCTGCTATGACATTTTTTCCATGCATGTATCTCCCTCTTTCTTCTTTTTTTTTTTTTTTCTTTTCTTTTTTTTTTTTTTTTTTTGTTTGGTTTTTTTTTTTTCCTTTCCTTTTTTTTTTTTTTTCCTGGTTGGTATTGTAGTTGTCACAGTGATTTATGGGAATGAATGCAACTTTGGGAGGTTTGTCTGTGTACATAGCTCTTGTTTTTCTCCTTGCTTGTAATTATGTTATGCACCTGTTGTTCCCCATCAGGGCCCACGTGCTTGGGGAGCCGATGCTCACGTTGCAGTTGGTTTGCTCAGTTTTACAACATTTGTTAGTCACATCTGATAGATCTGTTCTGGCTTTGTGCCAAGGAGCTGCCTGGCAGCATAAATCATCCTTGCACTGAAGAGAAGAGCACGGTATCTATTTCAGGTTCCCACCCACCAGAGCCTCATAAATCTACACAAATGTTTCAAGAAACAGGTTTGATTGTTTAGAATGAGCTAATGCTGCAAAGATCATCTTAGTCCTGAGCCGAGTCTGGGACTCTGGCTCCCCAGGCTTATAGGGTTAACTCAGATTTATAGGAAATGTCTACATCACTCTCAAAAAGCAAGCTGAGAGCAGTGGAGAGCATGTTGGCTTCTCAGTCTCCCTGAGGTCTGTTGTGGTGCTGAGTACCTGATGTCCTGTTAACTGCCCTGTTAACCTGCCTGGCATGTGCAGGCGTGTCTGCAGCCTGCGAGAGGAAGCCTCTAAACAGGGGTGTTGAAAGCATTCCCTGCCTTTTCTCAAATTCAGTGTGTGTATATCCTTCGTTTTCCTTTTAGTCCAAAAGCTTTCAGAAATCTTCCAATCATCCCTCAGTCAAACATTTGCTTGATGGCAGTGTGTCTCTACTCTCAGCATTTAACAAATTGGGCATTTTTTTCTCTTCTGATATGGTCGATGCAACTGAGGGTGATGATGCCAAACCAAGGAGGCTTGGTTGGATCTATGGCATCTTAAAGGAAATTATTTTCATGGAATTATGAACCTTTAAGTAGGTCCAGCACCAGAAATTATACGATTAAGGTATGTATATTTGATAAACTGTGTCTATAGTATATTCATTAGGGTTGGGCAATGGGTCATAGGTGGTGAAGCATCCTTGGACTTTGTTATGGGACTGTGTTGCGAGTAACCAGGTGACCACCGTCCCCCTAAATGTAGATGACAGAGGGAGCTATTGCTAGATCTGATGTCATGAAACACCTTGAGTCTTAAACAGAAGAGAATAATCTTTTAAAGGAACTTGAAGAAGTTTCACCTCTTACACTGTTTATGCAAACCTCAGCAAAAGAGGAGAATGTGCAGTCACAGATCATTGCTGCTTTGGGACAGTTGTGTCAAGAAAAGAGGGAGCTGGTGAAGCCTCTTCTGTTAATTGCTCTTTCTAGTGGTTGCACAGAAAGTTCTGGCACGTGCATAGAAGATAAGTTCACCAGTGGCTCATTAAAGTTATGATTGAGGTGTAACCCCTGGGTCAGCAATTCCCTAAAGCAGGGAGAGTGGAAGGATATGCTGAGAAATGCTCCTCTGGGATATATGTCTTTTTTCTATTATTTCTCTAAGTGCAGAGATACTGAGTCAATCCTGAGCCAGAGTTACTACTGGGGAAAATGGCTTGCTTGTTGAATTTGAAATATAAAATCCTTTGGGTGTCATTTATATCCCTAAATGTAGTAAAAGAAATGCTGGCTATCTCTGTATACAGCCTCTCCTGTTTACAAACAGATGTGGTACTGCCTGAAGTCAGAATTTGATGTAAAATGATCAAAAAAGGTCAAAATTAGCCTTGTAAAATTCTCATAACAATTGCATGACAGAAAACTGGCCAAGTACCTCAGCAATGCTCCCCAGCCTGTGATTTCAGAGGTGATTAAATGAAAATGCAGCCTGGCTTGTTTAAGTGCAGAGGGCTCTTTCCTCTGCTTACAGTTGTTGCTATGTGAGAGACGCTGCGGCTCTGCCTCTGAGGCCATGAGGCCAATTTTTAGGCTCTCTAGTAAAATACTTCATTACTTAAATATGTATTGTCTTTGGGGAGCATGTCTCTCCTCTCCCCTCCCTAATATACTTCATCATAAACCTCTGCAAAAATGTATAAATAAATAAAATAATCCAGGTTCCTTTTTCTTAAACAAGAATTTAATTAAATGGAAGTTAGATCCCTTTGGAATACAGAAAAGCAACTTTAAAGACACTCTAGACATGGGCTTTAAGGATTTCCTTTCCTCTTTTTGCTTAATAGACTCCAATCCTAGGATTGAATTTCTCTGCTTCAATGCTAAAAGACTCCTTAAAAGAAGCAATATTCAAAGGCCTAACCCAGACATTTTATGGGATGTCATACATTTTCAGCTGTTCATAACATAAAAAATAAAATAAAATACTGCAGGTTACTTTATCAAAGAGAAAGTTGATTTGCAATTCCCAGGGTAGAATTATGAAAATACCTTGAGAGCATTACAGGAACAGACATTTATGAGAAGTAATAAAATTAGCTGACCGCAGTACAAATTTGCTGAATGCTTTTGGAGGAGAAAATATGTTCCTTCCCCCAATGCCCAGAGAAAATCAGACAAAAACTGTCAGTTCGTGAGGCCTTTTCTGCGACAAATCAAAGCCATTCTTTAGCAGAGTGGTGTTTCTGCAGTGTTACTCTGGAAAAATGATGTAGATTCGATCTTCCTCCCACTGAAACATCAGAAAAAGAGGTAAAGGTATCGACAGGAGCAGTGATGAGTATTAGCAGGGCTGTATGTATGGGAGTGGGGATGTTTCCCAGCTGCCTTCCATCCCCAAGCTGATGCTTCACTGGTCAGGTTGTCTTGAGGATGAAGGGGGAAGGATAGAAAGACTTGGGAAGGGGTCAGCAACCAAATCTTGCAGGGTGCTGAGTGCCTTCAGGTCCACGGAAGATCCAGCTCACCTGTTGAACTGCCTTGAACTGCTGTGTTCAGAGAGGCACTGTAGTGGTTGTCCCACTTTCTTCACCCTCCTGTCCCAGTCCACAACAAGGAGACCTGTAAGTGTTGATGGGAGTGCCCTGTGGAGTTGCATCCTGTAGGAGTCAGTGTGGCCCTGAGGCGAACAGATGTCACAAAAAATAGAGGAACCAGGTGGGGCAGTGTCACCTGCTCCCACCCTGCAGATAACCAGTAATGTGGAGTCCATTAAAATCTATCTCCGTGGCATCTGGAGTCATCTTAAGGACGTGGAGGGATCTCTCTCCACTTTCCCTTTGATTAGTTCTTCCAGTAGCTCTTACTTGCAACTGTCTAAATAAATAAAGTACCTTCTTTCCATTTGGCATGTGTCTCATGTCACTTTTGACCGAGTTGTGCCTTTCTCTGCTGAACTTAGGAATCTGTCCATTTCCACAAGTTTTCCTAGCAAAGATGTGTGTAACTGCAGTCTGTCCATCTCCATCTCACACTACATTGACCAAGCCACTTAAATCTCCTACTGCAAGGCTTGTTTCCTGGTCCTTGAATTATCCTGTTGATCTTCTTTCTGTTTGTGGTTTCTTGAGAAAACAAGGCTTATGCAGGTCTACTGAAAGTGGATTTGTGTGTCTGCCCGGTCCCCCTCCTCTCCCTCCCCATTAATGCTTGACTAATTTCATAAAGGCAGGAAGAGTCTTAAAGGTCTTTAAGCTGCACTTTACTTGATGATATGCAGCCAGGAAGAGGAGGGAAATCCTGGTCGTGCCCTAATGAAGGAAAAGCGGGAGCGTGTGTGCTCAGTTGCTGTTAGACATCAAAAAATCCACACTGGAGCGACCTGCCACGAGAAGTTTTCTTGAGTCAGCTGCTCCTGAAGATGCTTCTTTTGGAGGCACATCCCTGGAGCTGTGCATGATGGCCACAGTTCAGTCTCACCACGCTCAGACACTGAGCCAGGTATCTTGTTCATCCAGCCCAGGAGAGCAGCGCGACAAGAACGGGGTCAGTGGTCAGCAATGAGCATCCAGGTTCATCTTCTGAGAGCTCCACCCGGTATCCCCCATCTGCAGAAGTCTCTCTGGGTGTTGGTGTGTTCCTGCCTTCTTCGTTTCAAGAGGCAAATCTGCTCAGATGGCTCCATGTCTTCAGAATTTGTCATGCTGACAGTCTGTCTCATGCATGTGGATTTTATTGGCAACGTTTCAAGAATTTCCAAATCATGGATGAAAATTTTGACTAGTGTTGGGCTCGTTACCAATCCTTATAATTTTTTTTTGCTAGAGAAAGCTCCCATCACAGATGGTTCTCCATTTTTATGGCTACTTTTTGACATCTTTCAGTATAGTCAATTTTCAAGCTGTTCGAGGTGTTTTCTATTAATATTATATATTTCTAGTTAATAAGCAGAAACTGAATCTCCCTTGGCTTACTACTGTAAATGGCCATTTTACCAACTAATGCTGAATAATGTCAAAAAGGAAGAACTATTTTTTTTTACATGATTAATTTCTCTAATGTCATATTGACCACCACAGATGATCTTACACCTTTCCTAAGGATCTCCTCTACTAGGTGAGTATTCTATAGCATATCCTGTTCTTCTTCGAGGATCTATTTCAAACTAGCTCTTTCAACCAAAGTCAACTAATCTGATAAAAAAAACTGGCTTAAACTTGAATTTTTCCTATGTTTCCCCTGTATCCTGAGCACTGTATAATGCTGTAGGTGGCATTGGAAAAAAAGGAAAAAAGAGTGTTTGTAATGCCAAGTATTTTAACAGCAGAAGGAAACCGAAACTTAAATGCATTTCCTTTTCTCGGGTCCGGATTTAATCTTCATTTCTGATTACATGCCTAATTTATTGGAGAATCTCTCACTTGTTCAATTAAATTTTTTGAGTGTTTAGCAAAATTACTTAAGTGAGCAAGCATATGCCTTCAGGATATGTACGTGTTTCCTGGGCTAAATGTGATTTCCTTTTCGTCTCCCCTTGATTAATCATTTTGGTTCTCCCTCTACCTAAATCTAGTTAATGAACCAACTTTCTTTAATCTCATGTGAAATTCACTGTATGTCCCATTGATAGCATTTTTCATAAATCTTGTGTCCCCCTGTAGCTAATAGGAAACAACATCTCCGTGATGGGCTGGAGCAAACTTCCATCTTCATCTGTCTTTGCCCTTTCTCAGAATAACCTTTGCAGCTTGGTGGAGAACTTGCCCTTCATCTCTGCAACCCTGCAGTGTAGCCTGTGCTGCATGTCCAGTGTTTGTGAAGGGTTCAAACACTCAATCCAAGAGCATGCTCTGATGGATAACACTCTGAAGACCTAAAAGATCACTAAAGCAATTCTTTGATGATAAAAAAACAGATTTGCTAATCTGAAAGATTTCTTCCACTTGAAATGAAGCCCATTTTTTAAAGGTTTTCCTGCTCGGATAGAAGACTCATATAGTATTCTCAAATCTTCATCTGAAGCTTTTCCACCTCTACTTCAGTCTCCTTCCTTGCCTTTGATGCCTGTGTATCTTAGAAACAACAGAAAAGAGGAGCTTGTTTTCTCTCTCATTAGTGAAATTATAGCAAAGGAAAATACCTGAAAAAATAGCTGTTAATATTCAGAGAGACAGTTTTCACATTGCTTGACCCTACCTATAAACTGTGGGTTTGCACATACATGTATATAAAATATGTATGTGTCCATACCCATATATAAAGAGTTTGTGTAAAATATATGTCCATGAAAAAACAGTTGCAGAATAATCCTCCCACATTCCTATATTTTGACCTTGTCAATTATCTCACCCCCCCCAAAAAAGTCAACAAGTTCTTATTTCCTGCTTTTACTACACCTTTGCTATTTTGCTTCTTTTTAAAATCATCTGAAGAGTTTTGCTGCCTTTCTTTCAAACAGAAAACAATAGCAAAGTTTTTCTACAGAGCAGCAAGACATAATTGTAAAATTTTTAGGGAACACTATTGAAGTTTCTGATGTAATAGTGTGCTTGTTCAAGTTTTAATATGTCGGGGGTTTTGTTCCATAGTGTCTTTAAATGATTCCCATCAGTTACAGGTTTAAGGTGCTCATTATGTTTTATTCTTGATACACAATGCCAGTATTTTAGGTAGCTCATATATTCCCTTTGTTCCAGAGAGAATTCCTAAAAGTAACCAGATTCAATTCCAGTGCTACTCAATCAATGTAATTATGCTAAAAGTAGAACTAGTTCTCTTGCCTAAAAGTACTGTTCTGCAATGCCATAGTAATTTGGGTCAGAGCTGGAAAAAAATCATGGAAGTATCTTCCTTCGCCAGTGTTTTCTGTATCTCAGAAAATTCAGATATACCTTACTATGTATTTAAAAGTGAGGGACTTTGATTTTTATTATTTTACAAGAGAAAATTTCTGAGTATATTACAGAAGAGTATAGAAACGCAAGAACAAAATATTTAATCTGTGATTTGGCTGATGAAAAATAATTTTGCAAATACATTTCAAAACATTTGTCCTGGACAAACAAAACCAGTTTTCTCTTTTATTTCCTTTTTTAATTGTTATTTTTAATTTTTTTTAAAAAATTGATTTACTGAAGTAGTTAGTGAACTGGAAAAAGAAGAATCAATATCTATGCATGTCTGTCAGGATACTCAATGCACAGTATATTTTCTCGTAAAAGAAGCAATTGGGATATGACAAATGCTTTTCCTTTTTGGCATTCCTCTTTATTATTCTTATTGATTGACATGAAGGCTAGACTAGTTCCTGGCTCCGTTGGACTTGGTATCACACTATGCTGAGCTAGATGTGGCTCCTGTGTTAATATGGTTTTGAAAGACTGAAAGCAGAGTGTGTCAGATTTTGCAATTCATTTCAGTGAAATAATTGTTGCTCGTTCTGTGGTCACAAGGAAAAGCATTTAAGACATACATATAATCATACATATTTCTTGATCTAGAGGCTGCAGAAATGAGGCCTTAATGCTGTTTATCATCCTGGGGGACATTAAAGTGATGGGAGTGGAAGGGCTGTTTAGGTTACAGCAATCTAATTATACCCAGAGGAGAGAGTACCACAGCATTCAAAACCAGCTGGTAGGGGAAATCTCCTGTGGATCCAAATTACATCTCTTTCAGTTAAAGAATCAGCATCTTTCATTAGCTGAGCAACCAAATTGTGACAGTTTTAAGTACAGTTCATACCCATTGAAAATAGGGGGCTTTGTATTGGGTGAGCGTGTTCAGAGTCTTTAGCATCTCAAGAAGGAAACTCCTTGAGTTTATTTATTTTTTTCTCCTTTTCTGTAGCTGCCAGCAGCACCACAGGTACTGAATTACTCCATCTCAACAGGAGCAGAAGGGGTTTGTGTTGGAGCTCCTCAGTGGTGCAAATTTTAAACTGTAGATCATGTTGCACAGTGCATCTTAAAATACCCATTCACTGTTCTCTCCACAAGCACTTCTTGTTTGTTTCTTCTCAAATTCAACTGTGGTGACGAGGTGGGAAGTCTGAATGAAAGGTGGGAGTTTGCCATAACTGATTGGTGTTAGATCAGATAGGAGACACCTAAAACACTGGATATTGTGCTCTAATGAAAATAATAAAATATTTTTGATTTCTGGGGGTAACTAAAATAAAGGAGGAATAATGATTTATTGCCTCTAACATGTTTAAAATATTTCTGATTTGCTTCTAAAACTTACAAGAGTTCATTTGTAAGTCTTAGTAGCCAAGCTTAGATTTAGCTTTGTTTTCAAATGCTTGCCAGGCTTTCCTTGGGACAACCACTGCATTTTATTGTGTGTGTTTGTACATGTGCATAGATATAGATACAGATTAAATGTCACCAATACCTAGTTCCCCAGGTCATGGCCTGCTTAACAAAATGACTGTTCAATCTGGGAGTGCTTTCTTTAGGATAGAGTTTCTGCCTGTTTTCAAGGTAAGACAGAACAGTCAAATATTTATGAATGTTACAGCATTCCAGATTTCCTTTCCAAGGCTACTTGAGGCCACTTGAAGAAGTAAATCTGTCGTGGTGATGGAGACAAGCTTCATTTGCACACTTCCTTTCATCTCTCTCCAAACAAACGGTTCATTCACACTTCCTAGGTCAGTGGTAGCAACCGGGCTCGGTTTCTCCGTGGAAGGAGCAGGACTGGTCGTGGTCATTTACCCAATGCTGAGGAAAGGGTTTGCACAATCCAGGCCCGTGTTGTCTTTGCTCCTCTTTTATGCATTTGATGTGCTCAAGAGGACTGGTAATCCCTGAGACCCTGTGTATACTGGGATTAGTGCAGGCTGGGGAGCCGCCTTTCGTGCACAACTGTTCTGCGGATGTTTCTCCATCAGAAATTATTCAGGGTCTTCTCCCTAAGGCAGCCACAACTACAGCAATGGCTAGTAAATTCTGGTTGCTCTGTATAAGGCCAGATTTGGAGCTGTGACTTTGAGCTGCAGGATGACGTTTTTTGTATCTCTCCAGTCATCCACCTCTATGCCTTTCGTGCTTATACTGGTGCTTTCTCTAGTCCTTAATGAATCATAGAATTGTTTAGGTTGGAAAAGACCTTTGAGATCAACCAGTACAAGTGTTAATCCAGCACTGCCAAGTCCACCACTAAACCATGTCCCCAAGTGCCACATCTACACATCTTTTAAATACCTTCTTTTAAATACTGCCCTGGGCAGCCTGTGACAGGGCTTGGCAATTCTTTTGGTGAAGAAATTTTTTCCAATATCCAATCTAAACCTCCCCTAGCACAATTTGAGGCCATTTCTTCTTGTTCTATACCTTGTTACTTGGGAGAAGAGCTTGATCCCCGCCTGGCTTCAACCTTCTTCCAGGGAGCTCTAGAGAGTGATAAGGTCATTTTAACACTTGTGTGTGTTAGAGTGGTGTAGCAGGTCACTGACCATTCCCCTTGCATTGAGGGGGCTTCATTCTACTCCCCATCCTCTCAGTCTTCCAGCTCAGGGGTCTGGGTACCTACGGAGCAATTGGTCTTGCCATTAAAGGCTGAGGCAAAGAAGGAATTGAGTACCTCAGCTTTTTCCTTAGTCACTATGTTTCCCTTCACATCCAATAAAGGCTGGAGGTTCTCCTTAGCCCTCCTGTTGCTGCTAATGTATTTATAGAAAGGTTTTTCTAATTGTCTTTTATTGCAGTAGCCAGATTAATTTCTAGTTAGGCTTTGGCCCTTCAAATTTCCTCTCTGCATAACCTCACAATATTCTTGAAGTTCTCTTGAGTTGCCTGTCCCTTCTTCCAAAGGTCATAAACTTTTCTTTTTTTCCTGAATTCCAGCCAAAGCTCTCTGTTCAGCCAGGCCAGTCTTCTTTCCTGCCAGCTCGTTCTTTGATGGGGAAGATGGAGTGACAACTCCATGTATTCCAGGCATTTTTCTCGACCTCCCACAGTGGCTGTCAGGGTCACTTTGACTTTGCTGCAGATGGGGCTCTGTGCCTAGAAATCTCTTCCTAGCCCTAAAAGTTAAGTCTCACAGCTGCTGCTAAGGAAACTTGGCTGTATGCTGGGAAACTCATGTCAGGGCTGCATGGAAACCTTTCTCCCAGCTGCAGAGAGGCAGCAGGCTGGTCTGTACCTCCCATTTCAGGCATGGAGTCCCCTGCCTGCTCCTCTTGCTACCCAGGAGGCGTTACTGACTGGCAAGACCAGCCTCACACTGCTGTCCTCCTGATGGTGGGATGCAAGGATCCCTGTGCTGACCTAAAACCGGGTCTTGACCAGTTGCATCTCAGGTTTTTATGTTCTGGTCAGTCATTTATTCCTGTTTCTGACCAATCCTGTCCAGCCACTTCCCTGGAGAATATGGAGACCTAAGCAAGGGCAGATGTGCACTGGATCTGCTACAGGCAGTGCCAGAATTTCTGTGGGTTTGGGGTCGTGTTTTAATCCTTCCTGATAAGTAGCTGTCAGTGTCCCACACAGTTGTGCTTAGTGTTTCCTTGTTAGCTTTTCTCAGCAGGGGCTGCTCCCTCCTTGGGGATCACAAGAGGCAGCTTGAACAATCTTCAATGCTCATCTGGAAGGCACCTGATGCACCAGGCCGAGGAGATGGAGCGAGGTCATGGACAGATGGAAAGTTATGATGTGATTTGGGAGCAACGCCTGCTCTCTGGTGAAATAGTGGGTGGAAAGAGGTTGTGGCTGAAGCCATAAGGAAAAATTCCCGTGCATGTCAATCGTGCGAGCTCCACATCCAGCACACTCCTCAGGGAGAAGGTGGCTGGCTGTGTGTCCCATCAGCTGTAATGAGAAGTGAGGAGATAAATGGCGGAGGCAGGGATTGTGCAAGCTCACCTCCTGGCCTGCCCTCAGTGGGATCACGTCAGTGAAAGCAGTTGAGTCACCTCTCCCTGGAGGTGTCTGATGGATGTTACAGCCAGGACTTGGCACTGAGGAGCAAGCTGGGCCTCGCTGCCCAGGCTGCATCCCCAGCTGAGGCACAGAGTAATGTCTTAGCCAAATGTTCGCTTGAGCACACCGTGGCTGCTTAGCTTCTCCTGTGTGAAAGAACTTCCTTCCCTTTGGGGTATTCCCTTGATTTTCAAAAAGTCAAGCAAATATTTAAGAGTGGATTAGAGTCTAGCTCAACATATCCATCATTCACCATCAATTATCCAGGTCATTAGTATGATTACACTCAGCTCGGGACTCCTCTGTGTCTGAATGTACCAAGAGCTAGGAGGAACTAAAAGTGGAAATTTATAGCAAGAACCTTTCCCTCCCCCACCTTATTTAATGGCACAGAGGCTTTGACCTGAAGTGTAATTTTCTGCAACATTTAAGGCAGATAAAGTGTCTTTAGCAGCCAAAGGAAAGCTCAAAGGTAACATTATCTAACTAGCAAACAGATGGAGGATTTAACATTCTTGGTAGCTGAAATTTTGGACTCTGGCCAAACCATGCTAATGGATTTTTTAGCAGTCGTTCTTTTCCTATGAAAGTGCTGGATATAGTTGAAAAAAAAAAAATCCAAGGGAAATATCTAACAGTACAGGCAGGAACAAGGAAAGATTCCCACTTGATCACAAGCAGTATGGGGGGAAAATAAAAGTTTTTGTATCATAAATTGGGCCATGACTTGTAGAATTCAGTTAAAGGAATAAGATAAATCACCTCAGAAGCCCCAAATCTTTGTCTTGATGCAGAAGACAAGCGTGTTGAGTAGCTGGAGGGATTGTTGTTCAGCGTTAACTTTGCCTTGCTATGAAAACTGAAGAGGAAGAAGATGTCCTTTGAAGAGCTCTTGTTCCAACTGAGTTGCAGGAAACAAAGCAAAGTCTCAACTCCCTGATGCACAGACACATCCAGCTTCTTGTACGCTTGTGGCAGGCTCTGGTGTTGTCTTACTCCCCGGGTGTTGTGCTGTGTGCCAGAGGGCTTTCCAGATTACCACAGCCATAAGCTTTCTTGCTCCATCACATATTCTCTCTGGGTTATAAACATGACAGATTGGGCCTTGAAAAAGCTATGTAATGGAGACCACAGAGCTCAGGAGACAAGAACGTGTTTTCCACGAATTATTGGTGAAAATTCTGTGGTGTGCAGAAGGCAACTGAGAAGGCAGGGGCCCCTGGAAAACCCTGATGATTTTTGGATCCACCAAATCCTATCATTTACTGTCACTGAATCTTCAAAACCCTTTGAACTTGGTGAATTTTTTGTAAAATGTCCTCATTTCCTGATCATGGCTTTCATCTTAACACCTGTTGGGTTAAGTTTGGCTGATATGCTCGATAAAAAATGTCAGTGTCTCTAGCAGAGAGCTGGGAAACATCATGTGGCTGAACCGATTAATAATCAATAGGAATAAGAAATACTAATTGAGACGATAGGATTAAACTGCCAGGCAACTCTGCAGAGTTCTGGAACCACTCATTTCACAAAGAAAAGAGGCTGACATTAGAAGGTTTGCAGCCATTTGCTTTGACTAGCCTTGCTCTTTTCCAGGCCAAGGTTTGGGAGCAAATGGATGACATTAACACTCTACGCTGATTACAAAACACGGAATAAATCATACAGATGTCTAATTCCACCAGATCTCATTACCACTGGATTGAACTTTTCACTAACTTGCTTGTCTCAAGTGATCTGAGTCAGCACATCAGCTCTGAGCATCCCAGGATTTGGGAATGCTGGAAACAGCTCTGGTTCCAAACCCTGGCACTGGAGAGCATTCTTACAAGTCATTTTCCAGCAGGCAAACCCTAGAATATTACAAAGAGAGAGTTGGAGGCCAGCAGAAACTCCAGCTGAGAGCTCGGAGCTGGTCCAATGCCAGAGCATCCATCTTTCGAAAGTTTAATGAGATGAGTTTCCATCAGGCGTTTTCACAGCCGGGCCACCAGCAGTGGCCTTGGAAGTGGTGTCTCACTCCCTATGGTGTCTGGACAGCAGGAGCTGTGGTTCAGACCTCAGTGAGAAAGCTGGATGGTGAAAATTTGTGAGAGCTAATTAAACAAGACAAGATTTTTGCCTGGCAGGGATTCATGCCAGATATACTACATCCCGGGAAACCGTTTCAGGCTTTGCCATAAAGTACTTGTGGAGAGAGAGCAGGACATCTTGCCAGACTTCACGTCAAATACAGTACTGCAGCTTTTCCTTTTCTCTTTTGGAATTGGTATGGTCATAAATTATCTGCTTAGCTCAAGGTTGAACACAGGACAGCGAGAGCTGTGAAGTCTCAGAGATGAAGGCCCCAGCCTAAGCAGGGAAATGGTCATACATAATTTTATCAGGCCATGCTTCATCTGAGTGTGCAGAGCATCCTCTGAGAGCTCAGGACATCAGTCTCAGGAGAGCTGTATTCCTACTCCTGCTCTGCTGCTGGCCACCTGTTGGTCCTGGGCCACGTTTTTAGCTTCTTTATACTTTGGGTAAATGAGGATAGTTCATTTCCCTCCTCTGCTGTAAAAAAAAAAACAAACCAACATGAACGGCACAGTAATGTTTGGAGACTGCATTAAGGAGGGTGGCAGGGAGATAGCTAGTGCTGCTGTCCTGCCATGGAGACCTGGAGACCGCCCCACCAGCAAGTCCCACCTCTGATCTGGAGACTGCAAGGTCTTGGGCAGTGACCCCAGCAATGACTGGCAGGTGAAAGGCCAGGTCATTTCTTCAGAAGCAGCCTGGCCCTGGCATCTCAACCAAAGAAGAGTTTGCAGTAGCATCATCAGCCAAGCCCAGGTGAAAGAACAAGCCATTAGCAGGAGCTGGTCTCTGCCCTGGCACCTCAGCACACCTCTGGTGTTGGCTCAGAGTAAAAACAGCTCCCTGATGGCTTTAAGTTGAAAACAGTAGTGGGATGTGAGGAGTAGGTGATGCTCCCTCAGAGCTCCTGGGGTACAGACCAGGCTTTTTCCAAACACAGCCTCTGGGCTGGCACCTGCAGTCTGGAAGTGGGAAGTGATAGTGTTTGCAATTTAAGTCTATTTTCAATACCTCGACAGATGTGGGACTTAGGGAGGATCCACCAAAGTGATTCCTTGGCTCAAAGCTGAGCAAAGATGTAGCTGATACTGAGGATTGTTTCCATTGTGGTAGACAATAACTGAGCTTTCCAGAGAAATGACACTAATGCTAGTACAGACTCTTAGAGTTAGATACTACTTAAAGATTGGGGCAATTAGGGATGTATTGCAGTTGTACTTTTATCATCTGGATATTGTTTCTGTGCAGAGCTGTATCACATTCCTCACCTACATTCAGCATTTGGAGATTGCTGTAGATCCTGTCTTTTCTCTGTTAGAGAATCAAGTTACTTTAATTACTATATTTTTAACTTCACTTGTTTCTACATCACATATAATACAATTTAATTAAAGTCAGAGCTAGGAAGAGACTTCCAGAGAAAGAAACTTGAATACTTCTGAGTACTTGAATACTTCTGGACTGTATTTCAGAGGGAGCAGTGAGCAGGTGTCAGGAAAGGAGAGATGAGTTCTGAGAATAAAAAAATAAAGAGCATTGGTCTGGAAGAGTAGTAGCCTACAGATGTGTTTGCTGATTGTTTGGAAATTAAAAGCAGATAGAACAGTTTGGGGGAAAAGTTCTGCAGCACCAGGTCTGCCTCCATGTACAAACACTTAAGATATTGTTCCTCAGTTCAGGAAGGAGAGGTTTTTGGTGTTGTATGCCAGTCCAGTCTCATCCAGCCCGGAACTCAGTCTCTTGTGGGTAGACATCAGTCGTAAACAAATTGGAAAACTTAGACACTTTCCTTGGAAGGAAGCATAGGGGTTTTTGTGTTGTGTGGGTTTTTCTTTCAGTGCACCGCTGATTTCAAAGCTGTGTGGTTTGGGCAATAGCCCAGAATTCTTGGTTTTCTCTTCTCCTTGTTCATCTTATAGAGCATAAATACCATATTTCCTCTACAGAAAAATATATACATGCTTGTTGTATCTGTGTGAATAGTACATGTGCATTTGTGTGGATGTGGAATTGTTAGTGTTATTAGTTTTCAGGACCCAGGTATTGGATGCTGAATAAAGCAAAGCAGTGTCACAGGAAAGGAGCTCAGCAATGGGAAGGAAACCAATCCTTGTTGTGGCAGTCCTGTCCTTGCGTCTCACTTCTGCCACTCCAGTGCCATGGGCTGGCAAATCTCTTTCATGCTGCTCATTAACTGCTCTCAGCTGGCACAAGCCACAGATGGAAGGAAGCCATGGCAGGGAAAACCAAGTGCTGGTGGAGTTCTTGGCAGCTCAGGAGTCATTCTTTACCTTGTACATCTGCACTGGCCGTCCCACCACGGGCTGTCAGGGGGCGGTGAGGTCCCTCCTCTCTTCGGTGGTGACTCACAAGCCTTGGGCAGGGTTTGCTGTGACTAATGCTCCAGTAGCAGGCTTAGCAGAGAGACTCTCTGTTCTGATGTCCTGGCCAAATTCTTTCCTGGAAAATTGGATGAGATGCATTTCCACTGCGATTCCAGATGCACAGAGTACTCCTTGCTGTTCACCGTCATAGATTGTAAGCTAGTCATCATTAAGGTGTGCTTTCTTTTCTGTGATCAGCTAAGGGATCCCATGAATATATCAACTGCAATAATAATGTTCAGAGACAAGAACAAAAAGGAAGCTTGATTTTCTACTGCACAGCAGTACTGTACTCATGATCTTTTGGTAAAGAGAACGTGCTGTATTTATTAGTTACTGAAAGATAGTCTCACTCCTATCTGCAAAAGAAGCATTCTGCAGGGTGCATATTGAAGTTCCCTGAAACGAGTGAAAAAAAATGTGGGTTCTGATCTTTCCCACAAGCATAGTATTTACAGAAAAGCTCTATTTTCAAAAAAGGACCAATAACCACACAACTCATTGACTTTCAGCTGAAAACTGAGCTTTGACTGTGTTGTGTACTCAGTGAGGGCTGGAGTTGGGCTTTGTTGAAATGGCAGTCAAGTGATCAGAAAGTGGCCTCGGTGAGTGATGGGCAGAGGGTGCCCGAGCAGGGCGTAGCGTAACGCACAAGTGCAATGCAAACACTCTCACTGAGCCCTTGCACTCGAGGCAGACTTCAGATAATGTGTTGACAGCATCAGTCAAAGGAAAATAAAATTGCCGAGGGGCTGGGAAAGGCGCTCTCTGTTCCAATAGAACGATGTATATAACCTCTGCTTTCTGCGAGCCGTCGCAGTGACACGTGAGGGAAGGGATGCATGATAACACCAGCAGAAAATCCCAGCAGCTCTGGTCACAGCCGTAATGATAATGAAAAACAGTGGCTTAATACGGCTCATTGCTGTAGGGATTTTACTTAAAAGGTTTTAGTTCAAATCCTACTCTTTCTCATGAGCAAGTTGCATTGCCTGTTGGTTTAGGCAAGGTTGTGTGCAGGGCTGTGTGCAGCAGAAGTTCTGGTTCAGCTATTGAGTTGTGGGAACTTAGGCCACTTAGAAAACATGAGTGTATTGTAGGTTTCCTGAAGGTCTGGAGAAACGATTATTTGTCGGTTCCAAAGTAACTGTGTTACTGACCAGGAATGGGGTTTTCTTGAATAGCAGTGCTCCATGTTTCTGTTACTTTGGTACAGCTCCAAGGGGATATAGTAGAACTGTGGCTTTGAGAAACAACCCCAGTGTACGTAGTTCTTTTATTTTCATTTTTTAAATTGTGCAGCTGCGCATTGAACAGACTTCTTCAAGGAACTCTGTTTATTTCAATGGGACAGCTTTCTAATTAGCTCACACTTGTTAAGTAAGAGTCACGGCTTTGGACCTGATTTCTGTCCTTAAGCTGCTCTGAGATCTTTGGGGCTGCACATGAAATAACAGTGCTATGTACAATTTACAGGGTGTTGTCAGTTGAAAGCTTCTCTGTGTTTCATGTATCCAGCACCAGTCTGATGTTCAGGCCAGCTGGCAGTCAGCTCAAGACAACAATGCCATGATAGGAAAGATAGTCAGAAGTTGCCAAAACCATTAGACAGCACATCTGCCTGCTGTTTGCCAGGATCTGTGCTGAGCTGCCAGCACCAGTCTCTTGGGTAGAGATGGAAACACCTTCCAGTGTAATTCATGTGTGTCACAGCTCTTCAGAGACACAAACAGTGGCTTCTGGTGGCATTGGGGTGTTTCCACTGTGTTTCATCTTGTTCAGGTTAGTATCACTAGAAACAGCAGTAATATGTGCTAGATGCACCAAAAATGATGAAGACTGTGGCAAACCTGAAATGTAGATTCATTCTTTAGGGCGTTTCCTTCAAAACTTTTTGATATTTTAATGTCTTCTGCTTGGCTGTTGGCACTGAGAGCAGAGCAAGTGTAAGGGGCTGAATGAGAGCTGGTTTTCATAGAGAAAAATAGCTGTTTTCTGCTTTTATACTGATAATACAAGTTCCCAGCACTGGTTGTTAGAATAATACTGCTGGCAGAGTGAGAGACATGGAGAGACAAGAGGGATCATGTTTCATGGGCCATAAACTGGGGCACACTAAAATAATCCTCTCAGATATGGTCAACTGAATATGAATCCGTGTAATCTTGAACACACTCTATGTGAACTCAGAATTAATCATCAGAAAAAATGAACCCATGAACACAGAGCTAGATGTCAGGAGGAATATTTTGTTCTCATGGTGAAATACTCAAGACCAACTCGTGGCATTGTCCTACAAAGAGCATCATAAAATCTAACCCAAAAGATGTCATTATGAATTATTTGCTGGGAGCCTAACTGTCCCTTGCTCAGTATATTAAGATGCCATGTGGCATTTATTTTCCAAACAGATTAGGAAGTGCAAAGTCTGTCATTAAATAAAGCTCAGCTGGAAACCAGTGATGTTTTTCCCGCTATCGAAGCCTTATGCCTTCTAAGACTGATATTTAGTAATCCTTTGAATTCATACTTCAAACAACTTGAAAGGTGAGCTTTGGTTCTAATACTGACAAGTCTGTGAGTCTGATGTCTCCAAGTCTGGAAAAAAGAGGTGTCTGCTGCTCTGGTGGGGCTTCTTATCCTAAACTTGGAGTCACTGATGGGCATTGTGGTGATGGTGGGAAAGACAGAGGTTGCAGTATCCTGAAGTTCATTCCAAAGTTCAGTCATCACCAAATTTATCAATATACAGGCACGTAATGGGACAAATATATCCTTCTGGGAGGAAAACGGATTATGTTTCTTTTAAGGATGGAGCATCAGGAGCACAAACCAGTTACTTTGCAAGGAATCCAAGTGAGTGTTTCTGGGGAGAAAGAGTCCCAGTATCTCATCCACAAAGAAAATATTATCAAATAGATTTTTGATTTTTATTGTTTTATCACCCCAAAATATGAGAAACTGTGGAACATTATTATTGGATTCCCTAACCCTTGGTTCATTGTGACTTCAAATGTGTGGGACCACTGTATTGATCTCTTACCATCCTCGGTATGATAACGGGTGGGTGATGTACAAACTTATCATCCTCCTTCTGGAGCCCCATGATGTACCTCGGAAAGGAATGAGAGACAGAGGGGAGACTGAGACTACTTAATGTGCCTCGGGAATTCATGACAGATCTTGAATCTCTCAAGGAATGTTTTTCTTGTTTCACTCCATTGGGAATTGGCTCTGACATAGTCAAAAACATTTTCAGAACGAGTCCCTTTCATTTTCATGGCCTCTCTATTGCTCTTGTCACTGACCCAAAGCCTTTTGATTTTTTTTTTCTTTTGACGTTCTTGAGCTAATTGGTCTCAATGAAAAGTGGTTTGTTTCCTGCAGAAACCTGGCTGTGACAAAAAGTGTGGAGGTTGGGGGAAATCTGGGATAGGCCAGTGCCAAACGGCTTATATAATAGCTCAGAATAGTCAGCCAAAATATAGTGTGAGAGCTTCATGGGTGGAGTTTGGTTGAATTAAAAGGTCTGCAGGGTTTGGACACAAAAATGCCAATAGGGCCAGCCATGAATTTCTTATTTCAGTCAGGATTAGCTCAGCTTCATGCAGTGAAAGGAGCAGATAATTATTTAACTGGATAATTATGGGCTGGATTCCTTCAGGAAGGCACAGTGTCTTGGTGCTTTTACTTATTAGCATGGGCCTCTCTTGAGGCAAGAGGATCTTGTCTGCTGTTTGTGTTCTGCTCACCTGTAATTGTGTGTGCTCGGTGCTCTGCAGCTCTGGTGTCTTCAAACCAGCTGGAAGTTAGGACCCCAGATTGCACAGGAGATGCCTTCTAGGCATTTTTCATTGATTTCAGTGAGCTTCTGACCAGGTTGCACACAAGGAGAAACTTTTAAGCATTGTAAATGAAAGTGAAGAGCTAGACTGGACAGGTTTGCAGCCCCAGAAGCAAATTGAGTGCCATGAGTTGAAGACAGAAGGAAGCACAGTTTACTCATGTACTTCACTGTAGCATAAATGTCTGATCAGCTCCCTTAGATTCAATGGGAGTCTCCTGACTGACTTTAAGGGAAGAAGATGGGACTCTGCAAAGAGGTATTTTGGCTCTGAACCTCTTGTCTGTGGATAGGACTTTAACAGGCAGGGAAGGTCCCACCACCATGTTCAGGCTTTAAGGTACTGCACATAGATCTCAAGGAAAAGAGACATGCCGAGGATCAGGAATTCCTCCACATTAACAAGACCTGGACTCGGTCTAGAGCAGGGTAAATGATTTATGTCTTGTTTTGTCAGCTGAACCAGATGATTGAAGGAAAAGTTATATTGGGTCAATGCCGAACAAAAACGTTTTCATTTTCCCACCAAAACAAAAGCCTGGAAGAGAATTCCGGCTCTGCAAAGTGTGTAATTTAATGTCCATGTTTGTGTTCTTTTTGAAATTATATGTACACATATCCCATTTCAGTAAATCATTGCTGCATGCTTTGAAATAAAATTGTGATTTTTAAAAATTTTTTTGTTTCGTTTTGGGAACAGCAAAGGACAGTATTCCAGTACTCTTAAATTCCTCACCAATATTCCTCAGTTAATGTAATTTGGGAACTATTTTGGCTGTCAAAAAAAAGATTTTTTTTGGCAGATAAATTAGAGTCTAAACCATCCCCACCCCGTGTACATCTAGATACCAGCTGAATCATGAACTCTGTGTTTAATCCTCAGATCCACTGATTTATCTGTGGGGCTGGTACTTAATACACAGACGCTCAGCTTGAAGGCATAGCCAACAGAGATGAGGGAAAGAGAACATGTGAATGTTCCATCTGTCCTTAAGGAAGCTTTCCTTTTCCAAAAGTAAAGTCTTAGTTGGGGAGGCATTATTTTTCTTTTACATATATCTTTTTCCCCCAATAAAAATTCAGTGATTCCTCTTCCTCTGAGAGATTTCTTTGTGAACTGTCTTTTGTAATCTTTGGGCCAGTTGCAGTGGTGGTTTAAATCAGTGTGACTCAGCTAACACTATTTAGCTTCTAACCCATAAAGATTCAAAACACACGAGCCCTGACTTATCTCAAGCAAATGACTGCTTCCCTGGAGCCGGCTGAGGCTGCTGGTGTTATTAAAGTTAAGCAGGAGTCTCCCATGTTCTGCTGTGTTCAGGTTTAAACAGTAAGGTGATGACACTTCTCTTTTGCTTTTGTAATTTCTTGGAGTTGTTCTCCTTCCCTTCGGTACGTGTGGTTTAAAAGCAGTCCATCATGTTGCAGACTCTATAAACTGTGGGTTGCTTAATTTGTGTGATTCATAACACAAGGAAAAAAAAAAAGAGCCATCATCATTCTTGGTATTCCATCCAGCTCTGTTACCCAGAGCATTGACCTTGACCAGCTAATGATAGGTATTTAATATATATGCGTGTCTGTATATATAGATATAAATATTCATTATGTGAGGTCCGAGAGCATAAGGGAACGCTGGCAGTGCCAAGTTTTGTTCAATGGTTCAGGCTTCCAGCTGTGCCAAACTCTGGGTTCCCTTAATGTACCTTAAAAAAAACCCCAGGCTTTGCTTGAATGTCATCCAGCTTTATTAAGAGAAAGATCAAGCGTAATCTTATTAAGCCTGTCACTCACAAACCATAAGGGTGCAGCCTTGGTGTGTCTGTTGGGTCCACATGTGCGAACAATTTTGCCTCGTGATACTCAAACAGGGGCTGTTATTCTTTAATGAAGGCTGTGAATAACAGAGCTACAAATTGCAAGCTTGGTGATGTGCTCACACACTCGTGTGTTAACAGAAAGGGGTGAAGGCAGGGCTTGTTTGTTTGGATTTTAACATGTTCCTCAAGCACGTTCGAAGCCACACAACCACAATGTTTTTCAAAATCTGTTGTGTATATTTTGAGGTTTCTGAACTTCCATAATAACTTACTCAGCTTTTGAATGGGACCATGTGTCGGAGTGGACAGCTGTGTCAGGAAAACTTCACAGGAGCACTGAATCTCCCTCTTTTTGGTTTTACTAGAAGTCTGCTCCCTGGGCCAGTGTTATGAGGGGATGTTCAGATAAATTGTGCTTGCCTTCATTGTTGCTCCTTTTCCCCAGTGTTAACAGCCAGGCAGCAGGAGATAACAGTGGAAACCACTACTGTTTATACCAGTGTAAAACCAGAGTGCTGCAGTGGGGACTCAAATCAAATATTTCTGCTTGCTCAAAACATGGATGTATATAGAAATTATGTGTATTTATATAGAAAAAAAGAACTTAAATTGAAATTAGTCAGGATGTTTGGCCATGTGGCTGAGAATAGATCTGTGTGGGTGAAACTCACAAAAATAACTAGTGATGAGTGGAATGTAGAGACACATTTGATAGTCTAATTGAGAATAAATTTGTAATGAGAAGAACTTCTCCATAGACGTATGCAAATTAGCACTTGAGGAATACAGCTTTCCAAGACTTTTACTCAATTAAATTTTAAATTTGTGAGCAAGATACCCTGTGTCTGTGGGGATGTGGGAGCTTGATACAGCTATTTGCATGCCCAGAGTAGCTTGCAAATGGAAGTATTTGCAGGATGAAGTTTATCACTGCTGGGTTATGATAGATATTCATACAGCACCTTTGCAGCTGAGAACCTCTAAATACTGCAGGACTATGTTCTGTTCTTTTCCCACTACACAGATGGTCTCTCTGACAGATAAGATTTACTGACCCTTCTGGTAGAGCATTTGCCATTGCTGCCTGGAAACTCCCCCTCCTTCCACCACAGGACCTTTAGGCAAAGGACTGTCCGTCCTTCATAAAGTATTTCTTTCTTCTGTTTTGCTTTTAAGAGAGAAAAAATAATTAATAAGAGACACAGCCATGGAATCTCCTAGTGCTGTCAAATGTCCTCTGGAGGTTCTTTTCTTAATTTATACCAACATCCTTAGTGTCAAAGCTGGTCTGATCCATCGTGCCCAGGCAGAGCTGATCCTGGTTTATGACATTTAGATGGGCTAAAATGGGTACTTTCTAGCCCAATTTTCTGTTATTCCACATCTTTGGCATGCTTTGCATTTCAAAGGAGACAGAGCTCCAGATGTAGGTGCTCTAGATCTCTTCCCACACCAGTGTGTCTCAGGGTCTTGTAATACCATATTCAGCAGCTTAACAAATGTCTGCATTGTCTTCCTGCCTTCCTTTTCTCCTCAGGGAAAAGAGTTTGTTAGTTTCATCTGCCCTGTTTTGGGAGTTTGCTTCCCAGTGTCAGGACAGGCATGAATCAAGCAGCAAGCCTTGGGCTTGGAGTGTAAGGTGGGAAACAACTGGAATGCCACAGCAGCAGTATCTGACTCCAATCTGAGTGTTTTGTGGACTCCTGGGGTTTATTTCTCCTACTTTTCCTCTGTGGGGAGGGCCTCAGCCTAGGGCCTCAAAGCACTCCTCGAAAAAACCCCTCACCTGCACTGGAGAGACTCATTATGATGCTGCAAAGGGATCCTTAGCTGAATTTTAAGTCTGAGGATGCTGTTTTAGGGCAGGTTTCCTCTGGGTTGTTGAATGGACTTGGAGATGCCTGGTGTAACTTGTGAGGTGGCAAATGATCTACGTAGCACAAGGCAGTTTTGGATGGAGCAATTAGCTCAAACCTTGCGAGTGGTGCAGCTGCGCCGAAGTGCCTTTAGAGCAGCGCCAGCCGAAACCACAGAGCAGCACTGCACGTAATTGCTTTTAATCCATGATCAAGGACAAGCTTGGAATCGTGCCTGCTGCTGTATGCTCCTCTGGATGGCAGAAGAGAAAGGGTTGAGTCCAAACTGGAGACCAGGTCGGATGTGTTGTGCTCAGCAGGGACATGTCTCAGCAAAAGCAGATGGGATCCAGCAAGAGGAGGGGACGCACACCTGGGCACAGGTGAATCAGGGTCCATGAGCTCCCTGGAGGACTTGCTCTCAGCTGCTGATGGAGACCACCGAGGGTGTCCTGCCCCAGGTGTTGCACTGGCCAGGCAGCCTCCAGATGCTACCAGCGCTGCGCTGATTAACCTGGAAGAAAAGGCCATTTCCAGGTTGGGGTGACACCTCACCGCACTCACAGCCGCATTTGTGAACTTTCGGGGGTGTTTTTCTGCAACAACAGTGACATCCAGTGGCCAGCTGGATTTTTCTGGGAAGAGCACAAGCCAGTCTTAACAACGTGAAGTTTTTTACAGATAAAAAAATCCTGACTAAGGAGGCTCAGTTTTGGTTTCCTTGAAGGTTTCCTTTTCTAAAAAGTCTGGTGAAATGGTTTCTGTTTTTCTATGTCCACAGAGTAGGAAGCATCAGTACTCTCTCCTCCAGCAAGGAGTTTGTCCTGTGTCCATAAACTCCAGGGGGCTGGCAATTTGCTGAGGAATCACTGTGTTTTGTGCTAAGGCATCACCACGTTTTCCACTTATGAGACATCCCCAATCCAAATAAACCACCAGAAAGGGGCTCCTGGAATAGATGAAGAAAGCAGTGTAGTCTGTAGAAAAATTGACTGAGAGGTCAAAACCAGAAAGAACAAGCAAGGATCCATGTCCTGCCAACTGGGAGCTTTGATTTGTGGTTTTCAAACTGCTTTTCAAACAGAAAATGACAGCTCATCTTGTAGTCTTTTGAAGTAATTTCACAGATTCAACAGACATTGCCCCCAAATAACTTTCCTGGAATGGTTTGATCTCACACTGGAGAAAGATTACAGTTTTGTTTAATTCAGTTCAGAGCTGTCTTGAGCAAACTGGAGGAACTGGGGGAAGCAGGTTCAAAGCAAACACAGTGAAGTGCTGTTTCACACCAGGCTTGATTACATTGAGGACATAGTACATTGTAGGAGCCAAATGCATCCATGAGGCCAAAAAAGGACAGACTCAACAGTCCAGCTCGCTACTGAGCCTGCAGTGATGGACCATGGCCCTCACCCCTATTTATTTCCTATAAGAAACCATTAAGTGCTTAAAATGCACTTAAATCCTTGTTACCTGCCAGAAGCCTTTGCCGAAGGCAGGCAAAGGTGCTGCATTTCTAACACTGGCTTTGTGCTGAGAACAGCTGAGGTCCCTCATGGTTTGGTCCTTGCTGAGCCTCAGAGATGCCTCCACAAGTTCATCAGAGATACTCTGCCTGCAAAAAGCTGTTTTTCTGACTGAGGAGCTTTCCAAGGCCCGAAGCTGCCCTGAGCTCAGACTCCCCCCAGTCCTTGAGGTGTTTTAGTACCACGTTCACAGCTACCCCCTTTAGAAAGAAGGTGGGAATTACGGAATCTAGTTTCTCCCCCCTACCCCGACCTTTGCCTGGCTTTGGCAAGCAGGTCCATGTGCATTCCAGACTGGTTGGGGATGGCTCAGGGGATTTGCGATGGGATATGAAACACTTCTCTCGGAGGCTGCTTGTCCTGCGCCGGCTGTCCAGGGGGCCGACAGCAGCTTCCGTGGAAAGAGCTGATAATTGTGGTTCAGGTGGGAGAGGGTTGTCTACTTCAGCAAGGCTGTACCTGCACTAATAAGGCACCTTGGGTAAGAAAAGAGGCTGCATTTCCTCACCAATTTCCTCACTGCTTGAGGCGTTGATGACAGCCGGCAAAGAACGTTAAGACAGCACATTTCACACACCAGACTGTCTGCACTTGGGGGATCTGATGATCCCAGAGATGCCTCCAGCACCCTAGGAAGACTCCTAGAGATGCTGGGTTTTCTCTAGATTTTCCTCAGACTCATCTCCTTTTCTTCTGCCACAGTGTTAGGCACGGCGAAGTTCCCAAGATTTTGTACATTGAGCCTGTCCATTGGAGAGGATCCCGTGAGGGACAGAGACATGTTTCCTGTCACACAGCTCCATGACTGCACACACCTCCAGTCACAACCTTGTGTAGAAAGGTATTTTCCCAATAATATGGTTCAGTGAGGAGCATGCACCTTAGAAAAAATAAAATAAACGAAAACAATGAAAAAAGAAAATCACATCTAGTCATGGCATTCTGCTAGGGGGGAAATTGCCAATAACCATCCTGCATGCAGTATCTCAGCCTGAGCAAGCCCTGCCTTTACTCACAGTAAAACCTGGGGACAAAGTAAATGAAACTTTCATTTCAGCCCTGCCCGCACAATTTTCCTCCTACGTATTTCTTGCACCAGCAAACATAACCAATGCATTTTACAGAATGTAAATCTTCAAATCTTCAGGCTTTGTTGTTTGATTCTCAAGGGATCCTATGTTTTCTTTAAGAAGATATGCTGAAAGAGTCATCCTCTGTTGGACCTGCTCTCTGTGGAAAACTCCTCTAATGCCACATGAGTGAAGCAAGAACATGAAATAGCCCAAATGGCCCTATAACCAACCAAAGCACAGATCCACACAGCTCCCTGTCCCGTGCAAACTCTGGCATGACAAGAAAGGTGGGGGACAGGGCAGAAAAGGGAATGGTGGGGAGGAAGAATGGGCTGTGTGCAGTGTTCAGGAGCTTTGGGGCAGTAGCAGGGTGGCTTGGCAGGCCACCATGCCATGTCTGATAGACACCAAGGCTAAAGGAGCTCCTTAAGCTCACATGGTCGATGGAGAGGGATTTGCACAGAGGGCTCGTATTCTTCCCGAACCTGGTATTTGAGATGTTGGAATGAATTGCTCTGTGGAGGTGCCATCCTCTCCAGTGAGACTCACTAGCACAGACCAGCCACTTCATTTGGAAATGTCTGAGGCAGTTACAAACTGACACAGAGGCCAGAGGAGATGCTTGGGAGGTGACCTCACTTCAGCTCTTGCTTGTGTTGTTTTTCTGAACCTAAGTGAAACAGCTGGTTTAGACTTGGAAGAAAATGGAGGTTTTTTTTTTCAAAAAAAAAATCATTTTATTGTTTACCACATATGTTTAGGGCAAGTCTGCTAGGGAAAGTGCTCCAAGGCTTCGAAGACAGCAGAGAACTGACTTGCTAAGCTCACATTATGGCCCTGCATTGAGTCTGGAAGCAGAGCGCTGTACCAGCAAGGAGCCAGTTCCAAACTGGTAAACTCTGCCCCACCTCATGCTGAGCCTGTTGTGGACTGTGCATTGCACTCCAGGCTGCTTCTAGAGAAGGATTTCCATGGTGTGGCAATTGAGTGCCTCAACAACAGCTCCATACCTTTAACAGGAAGGCTGCTCAGAAAGGAAGATCAGAAACGGAGAGACACGGGGGGAGTTTATTATACTTGGGGGCAGCAAGGAAATAGAAGTCTGTGGGAATCTGTCTGTCCTTCAGATTGAGATCCTCCAAGTATAGAATTGTACTGCAGATCTCAGAGACACCCCAGGGAAGCACAAATCTGTGCTCTATTAGCCTGGCGTCAATCTGGAATAACCCCCTCAACTTTTGGCCCCTGGTCACTCCGTTCTCGCTCTGGCTACAGTGTGGCCTTTCTCCAGAGCTTGTTCTGTAAGTGCACTCGGGTGAGAGGAGAGAGAGGTGATTACATGCAAGAAAAGAATGAAGGGGAGCCATGGGAGGGTTGCTGGACGTTGGAAATGCTGCACGCTTTGGCTTTTTATGTGTTATTGCTCTGGTTCCCGTGACTGTCCGAAAGTGGCTATGAGTCAGTTCCTCACAACTGCATAGAATAACAACATCAAACGAGAGGGAAAATGATTTCTCCATCTGCTTGGAGAAGGGGTGGCATGACGTAAGGAGTCTATGATGAAAGCCTGCTTTACAAGACCATTGCACGTGGCTTGTGCAAAGTATTTTTTAAGGCATGCTTTGGGCTCGGATACTCCTGCCAAACAGGGGAGGAGGAAAGCTCGTTCCCTGCATCTCCAGCTCTCCTTCACAGCTTTTTGCATAATGCTGCAATTTCCAAGTGCAAAACCGTGTCTTGAAGCAGAGCAAAAGCCAGCAACCTGGGGTGACAGACTTTTCTGGGAGGTGGGATCTTTGATGGTCCCTTTTCCTTTGGAAAGCCCAGAGAGCTCTTGTTTCAAACCTGAATACCAGCCTCTAAAGAGCTTTTGTTAGATCTGGTCTGGTGTGGTAGGGCTACATGTCTCATCCTCTGGCATGCTGTGGCTCTCATTATTTCATACTATCTGGGGTAGACTGGGGTCCTTCAAGCCATTTCCAGAAAATTCCCCTGTTGCATCCCCACAAGCACAAATTTTGTTTGTGTTATCAGGAAAATTTAAAATCAAAATATTCAGGCAGTCCTAACATCATACTCATGCCTAGGTGCTGCATATCACCCACCTGGTGTCATTCCTTGATAAGACACTTCACATCAGAGGGGTACTCAGTGCTAGAGCAAGATCTGCGCAAATCCGGCATTTGCTCCTTGTCAAAGTGCATTCAAGATACTTATTCAAGACCATCCTTACCACTAGAGTGAGATTTTAAGGAAGAAAGTGGTTCAAGAACAAAGAGGAGCAGTTGTGTGGCAGTGATAATGGTTTAAACCTGGGTCACCACAGAAAGGCTGAAGAGCCTCCAGTTTTTAAAGCACGCTATTTATTAGCAAAGAAAGGTGCTGGACAAGGAGCAAAAGGGAATTAAAAATCTGGAGGGTTTATCCACAAAACTGATTCCCCATCACGGGTCTGGAACATCTGTCGTGTCTGGAGAGAGTAATGTGGGATGGCATGTGGTTCCCAGTAAATTCCTGCTGTTACCCAGAGACCTCTGGGTCAGACTGGAATGCTATAGCGGAGAAATTAGCAAATTCAGATAAAAAGTCATTGCCTGGAGTGTTTGTTGTAGCTCCTTACTACAGCCTCATCTTAACAAATTCATCATTCAGCTTCCAAAATACTCAGTTTGACCATTGTGGGAATAAGAGAAATGGAGATGCAGTTTTGGAGGCAGCGGGCAAAGGAACCACAAAGTATTTGCCCCAGCTGTGAGGGGGCAACTCTCAGCCCTTTGCATTTTTCCCTACACTAATTCTTGAGAAGCCTTCCTACCATAAACATTGTGGTGCTGCCAAGGGGCTTGAGAATCAGCATCGAGGGAGAAGGAGGAATAGAGGCTGCTGCCTCCTGATTGCAGAGCAGCCCAAGGTCTAAATGGCAACAAAACGTTATACATAATGTCTGATTCACCGTGTGGAGAATGTAAAGAATTGAGACCTCCCGACACAGTTTACATTGGCCCTTTTTATGACTAATTGTGCAGAAAATAGCTCTGCTTGTAGTGTGCATGGAAACAGTTCAGATTTCTGCTGTGTGTCAGCTAATGGGCTAGCAAGGCTTTTTTAGCACAACTTCAAAGGCTCTGGCAATGGAGGTCCTTTGTGAGGGAATTATCTCCTGCTCCTTTGTACCCCGCTATCCTTCTAAGCCATGGAACAAAGAATTGTGAAACGAATAGACAAAGTAATTTGTAGTAGATCTCTAAACTTAGATAAAGTACATAACATTTGCTTAAAAACTTTTTTTCTGCTTCTGTCATCAAAACACGGTTATAATTTTTCTGTGTAGGAACACCCAAGTTCGTCTGACTTTTGAGGGATGCAACGTGATGCTTAGGTTATTGATGAGGGTCACTAGGATGTCTGAAATGGAAAAGAAGAGCTTTAGTTTATGTGGTCAATTAGAAAATACATGGCTGTCAAGAGCTGGCTGAGAAGTGTCCTTCTCTCTGCCTCAGGATATTCCACTAAGAAAGGAAGAAAATGCATTCTTTCAGCGATGTGTTTGCGTATGGACGTGCTTTAAGGAAACCACGTATATTTCACGTATTTTTTTACATGTTTTTTAGTAAAAAAAAAAAAACAAGTTGCTGGTTTATTTTTTCTTTCTTCCAGTGAAAAACGAAACCTTGGGGAGATAAGGAAACACATTACATGGATCTGCTTTGTGTAGTCCAAAGCACAGTTCTTAATTAAAAATAAAAAAGCAAACCAGGATGATTAATGTTAGCAACCACACTGTATAATGTGTTCCTCCACTGTCTCCAGATCCTCTGTCTCAAAAAAACAAGACATGAGTGAAAGGAGAATAATCTTTGTCTCATGAGATTTAATAAGAAACCCCCTCTGAAGTGCAGCAGCCACACTGACCACTCCACTGTGTTTGTGCTTGTGTTCAGACTGCAAAATGACTGTGTTTAGCATTGGGTCTTGTCCTCAAGCAAATCCCATGAGTACCTCCTAATCCTCAGAGGGTGGAAGGATTCCATCCACACCTGGGCTTTTTTAATCTTAGACTGTTAGGGGTGGCTGCTCTGTATATTTCCATGCCCAAGTACAGACTTTCTCTTCAGGTCCCTATCTAGAAAATCTTTTATGTCTGCTTTCTCTCCTTTTCCACTTCCATGGATTTCCCAAGACAGCTGATGTTCTGACCTCTAGGATCCAGTTTTCATCAGCTGTCAAGATAAATTTGGTTAATACTTCAGGAATGGTTTATTCAGGTTTAGACTGAAGAGGGAATAGTGATGCAAATGCAAGATCATTCCCCTGTCTCTCTAACCTGTCTGAAATGTCTCTAGATGCACTAAATTTTCAGTAGTTATACTTTCTTGAGGTTCTTCCTGGGTCAGGAAGAGAAATTTTTTAAATCTTTTAGCAGAAGCATACATGAACACATATCATATATATCTATAAAGCTCATTTATTTTCTATCTAGAAATAAAAATTAAATCCACTGATGTTATAAAAAATACAACAATTACTACATACTCTATTTGCAGGTATGGGCAGCCAGAAGCAGGGATCTGATGTTTTTCACTGATGCTGATCTTAATTGTCTCTAATATTTTAGTATGTGTTGCTTTGTAGACATACAATGAAATAACTATGATGTTCACGTGGAAATTTGTAATGAAGATTTAAATTTATTTAGGAATTTGAAGTTGAGGGGGTTTTAATAGAAGCTGGTGTTCCTTCCAGTTAGGAAAGGCAAAATTAAAAGAGCAAACCTTACCGCCATGCTGCACAGCAGATCACCAGTCCCAGGGGCTGGCAGCTTTCAGCATGGTATCCACACAGAGGGCAGGAATGGGAAGTCCAGGAAAAGCCACCTTTTGGTCTTCATCCATCACCTGAAGGGACTTGCAGGCTCTGCTGAGGAGCTGACGTTGTTGACAGACCTACCATGGTGTGGATTAGGAGCCAGAGCTTTTGCATAGTTACTTTTTTCTCTGGGTTTAAAAGAGTTAAAATTGGTTTCTCTCGTGCTGTCATGGTGTCAAAGATTTGCTGGATTCAGGACAATTATTTACATTACAAAATCTTTTGGCATTTAAGGCTCTGGTTCAGGGAAAATAGAGTGGACTCGGAAACATCTCGGACTCTGATACCTTTGACTTTGGTTCCTCAGTGTCACTTTGCCAGTGACAGAATGGGGACCTTTGTTTGCCTTGGCCACTGCATAAAAAAACAGGATATGATCAAATCCAGTTAATCATTCACAAATGTCTCATTTCTTGAATCTCTGAGGGTGTATAACACATTTTTGGGACTGTTCTTTGCTGCTTTGGCTTTTGTTATAAGTAAGTTAGTAAGGGGAAAATCAAAGTTTGAGTTTTCTTAAAAGGAAGTGGAGGAATCCTGGAACACACTAGGGCTCTGCAAATGTACATTTAATCATTTAAAGAAATGTCTTTTGGCTAAAAGCTCTTAACAGGGCTTGCAAGTTGCACTCAAAGCCATACAGCTCTATCGTTCCAACAACTGAGGCGAGTTAGCGCCCTTGTTGGCAGCGGGAGCAGAGAAATGCAGGCTGAGCAAATCCTGGGGACTGAATGCTCTCAAATTCATCAGGACTTTGTGCAGTGTGGGTGAAGAATCCCGGGGGTGGCTCTGCTGGGGGCTGTGCCAGCTCCTCTCACAGCGGTGTCCGTGGAGAGGGACTCAGGCACATCTTGCCTGCCTTGGTGTTTTCAGTGCAAAGCGTTTGGCTCTGCTGTGGAGCCGGGCAGTCAGGAACATCTGCTGCAAACACTTTCACTGTGCTTAAGGCAAGCACACACTCTCCAAGCAGCAGCAGCAAACCAGAGGAGTGAGTTCTCACACCCGGCACCGATGTGGAACTACCTGCTCCAAGATGGCACAGGGTACAGAACACATGGAGGCTTGAGCACATTCCTGGTGAATTGGTCTGCTCAGAGCTGGCAGTGAGATGCAATGACCTGGGTGTAAATGGGGGTCGCCCAGCCCTGCAGAGCTGGAAGCTAATGGATGTAACAGGAGGATTGTTCTGTCCTTCCTCAGTGTCAGTCATGGCTGCAGTTGGAGACAGGCTACCGTGCTACGTGGGTTTTAATAAACCTGTTTGTGGACTTCTTGCTTCCTTACTTTATATATCCAACCCTTCTTGCAAACAGTGTGGGACTCTGACAATAAGTTGAAAGCTTTGGCTGGATTACACTGCCTTATTGAGTCTGTGCCCAAAGCCCTTTGAGGGCTCCCATTGACTCCGGTGGGATTTGGTTCAGACTTCAAGTATATGGGACTCCCTTAAGTAAACTCTTTCAAGACCTGTACACGCTGCAGTACTTACTGGGCTCTTTGTTACTTCTGTGAATAGGAATGTGACCTTTACACTTCTAACAAAGAGCCCTGAATTAAAGGACTAAATCTTCATGTTTTGGGAGGGATAAGGTTACCATCCTAGCTCCTCCCAGCCCTGCTGTGCAGGTGGCTGAATGGCTGATGAGGCAATTCCTGAATCACTGTGGTTTTAGTCAGACAAGTGCTGAACATGCAGTACAGCAGCTTCAGAGTCTCTTCATTAGCAGATGTCCATGAACAGTGATGTCCATGGACTCTATTTCATGAGTTAAAGCCCTAGTAATATCCTTTTGCCACTGCAGGGTCATTCTGATATCCATGTTGGAAGTTTATTTTATCAGTGTACATATTAAAAATGGCCACAGTGGAAGGCAAGACTAGCAACCCATCTAGGTTTTCTATTATCCACCCAGTCCCTTGGCCATGTGACGGGAGGGAGGGATAAATAAGATGGAAGAAGAAAGTGTTTGGGCTGTATGCTGTCCTTTCCTCTGGTCTAGTTTTTGGTACCCTTGCCTCCCAAACCTGCTGTTCCAACAGGAGGAACTCAAGTGAGTGAGAGTAGTAGTTTGATTGACAGTGCTATTTTCTACCTGTATTTTAGGTCACTTCCTGGGTAACAACACTGTGATTGATGTACTGAGACAAGCAGGATTTGAAGTGGAGCACACCCCTCCTGGACAACCAATTGGAAAGTAAGCAGCTGCCCACAGATTATTAATCACTTTCTCTCCTTTTTTCTCTCCCTTTTTCTGTGACTAAGCAAGATTATTGCATTAGTATAGGAGGTGGGTGAGGAACCTCCCTTTCCCACCCAATTTCCAGACAAAAAGTTCATTGTAAAGCATCCATTGTGTGAGTTTGGAAACATACGGAGCCTGAATGGCTGGGTTTTTTGTGGGTTTTTTCCACTTGGGGACATTATTTATATCACAGCTGCTTCATTATACCAGCTCAGAAGTGCCATGGTTTCTTTAAAGAAACATCTAATTCAGCTCATTTTCCCCCAGAGCTGTTTTTCCTTTTGCTCTCCATGGGGGTTTTTGTTGCTCCTCCATTGCAGACCACTCTGTCAGGCTGCTGTTCTTCAGGTGGAATTTCAGTTTTTCCTGAAGCACTACATTTAGTGTAGCGGATGCACCTTGGAAAGTGTTTTGGGCAGGTAGAGAGCAATTCAGTATTCCCTGAGCTTCTCCATCTATCTGGTCAAGTAAAGCAGGCAAGAAGGACTGATCAACAGGCTCTTGGCAATCTTCATTAGTATAAAATAAAATATGGCACAAAATTGCCCTTAGTTGGTGAAACAGACTTCCTTCATCCCGTAGTCTTTTCTTTTTCCTGGCCGTTTAAATGAGGTCTCTGTCTGAAGAAATCACAGACAATAAAACCATGAGGGATGGTGAGAGACCATCTAGCTTTGCTAAATCAGCCTTTCCCCTACATTCTGCAGATAAAATTTGGCCAAGGCTACTCTGTCATAGGATTGTTATCCTCATTAGGAGAAAGTGTTAGCAGCATGCTCCTGTCCCTGGTGGGCAGACATGACGTGGTCCAAAACCGAGGTGGGTCTCAATGAGGAGGATTAATGGCAGAGGTAGTAGGCCATGTCTGAAAAAGCTGTGTGTAATCTAGTTGGAAAATCTGGCTGATCTAACCTTGTTTGGGAAACATCCGCAGTGATTCATATAGAATATAATATGGCTTAACTGTACATAAGTGTTCTTTGACAGTAGCATTTATCCTAAATGCTTCTTGGAATCTGTTGAGCCATAAAAGCATCGTCTTAAATAACAATGGGGGAAGAGGAAGAAAAGGCTGTTAAACACCACCAGGAAGAGCATATATTCAGGGGAAGTTTGAGAAGCACTTTGGCAGGGGGAGAAAAGTCAACATGGTGCAGGGAAGAGCAGTAAATACTGTAATAGGCTGGAGCTGGAAATTTTTGACTAAAACCAACCAAAAAAAAATACAGCAAAACACAAAAACCAAGCAAACTATAGCAGAACAGCTGAGGTGTATCATTCCTCGGTTTCTGACAAAGAAACTTTCCACTCAGGGAAGCAGACACTTTCTTCAGCCATTTTCATTTAGCTGAAAGTATCATCTTCCCATGAAAAGTGTTTCAACTGGAAATTGTGAAACTATTAATTTATTGGCTGTTGTGAGCCCTGGAGAAGAACTAAAGATGCAGTAGTGTGAGAGAAGTCCAAGAATAGTCTCTGCTCTCTGGTGTTAGGCTTTGTCTGTACACATCATCACAGACTTGAAATAAAGGATGGGGCAGGAAACTTGACTCAAAGCCAGCTGACTTATTAATGTTGACTTACTTGCAGAGTGGGGCACCTCTCTGCATTCCCCTACCTTGGCAGCAGTGTCTCCTGTTCATGATGTCTTCGCTAAAATTCTCAGTCCCTGGGGGAAACGTACCTGAAAGCAAGAGGGTTTGGACTCTGCCTAGATGGATGTGTGTGTCCTCAGCTGAATGGTCCCACACTGGGTAACTTCTGTTCCCAGCTCTAGATCATCGGGGTTGGGCAGGTTTACCTGGACTAGAACCCTAATTCGAGTAGCGTCTGCTCTGAACATTGAGCGTACAAAACTTTATTAAAGGGTAAACTTACAGGAATACTGGATGGAGTCAAAAGAGAGCACATGGTTGCACCCCATAAAGATTAGATGCTCTGAATTTTCCTATGGTCTGACAATAAGGTAGATCTGCCAGTTCTAGATGAGAATAAAGAAAGAAAAATAAATTGCATTGTAAAAATGTCCAGGGTTGCCTCTAGACTGAATCAGTCAAGATGCAGAAACAGCAGAAAACTATTGAAACTGTGAATATAGAGTATTTAAATATATTCATAGGAAGCAGCCTTTAGAAGAAAAAAAACCTCTCAGAACTCCACACCAGGGACTGTATTGGCGTTGTCCTGTAACTGGGCTGTAGCTATCAGAAGTGCTTGGGGCTCCACCCTAGAATGAGGAGGCTGCTGCAAACCATTTTGCCCCCTTTTTTTTTAGAATAGCTTGTATTTTATGATTTCTGGGTGAGCTCCAAAAGACAGTCTAGCCAAACACAGTATGACAAAACTTGGTAGCACAACAACTTAATAGTTGTGTTGTTTAGATCGTGTTGCTGTAATTGAGAGTCTAGAGGAACTTCTCATTTTTGTCTAGCCTTCCTTTTTTTTACTCTTCTATTTCCTTTTTAAAAGATGAAATAAAAACAATTGAAAGGCCCAGAAGAGGAACCATTTTGCTATAGTGACTGTAGTAACAAAATGTATACACAGAATAAACGTAATAGAAGCTCAATGAATTTTGAGCTGCTTGCAAAGCAGAAATTGTTGTGTGGGTTACAGAGGTGCAGGTGTTTTCATCTTGATTCTTGTGGAGCCATACATGAAGAGGTATTTCTTTCCTGTGCTGAAGCCCGAAAGAGACATTTCTGCTTTACTTACAAATAAGTTGTGTAGGGGAGTCAAGCCCACTGCATTGAATTCTGGCATTGACAATTGAAAAATTGGACAGTGTTCAGGGAAGATCAGCTGGGTTCTAATGTAGAGATTGGGGGCTGAACAGCACATGGGAAAAATGCAAGGGTTGGAAAAAAAAACTGAAGCAGCTGCATGCTTATGTTTTGGCAAAGGGAATTGAAAAAAAGGAGTGTTGTGGACAGATTGTATGCAGAAGAATGAAGAAGAACAGTTTGAGCTGGCACATAGGAATGTTTGAAAGTATACGAGATTGAAATTGAGGCTGGTTTTGGATGGATATCAATGATTCCTTGACAGTGATTTGCAGGACAATTTTTCTCAGGTTAAATAAGAAGCCCCATTATATGAAAGTAACTTCAGCAAAACACTCATGCTATGTCCTACTTACTACCAGTGCTGCTTTGCCAAACAGCAAATAGTCTTTTTCTTTAATCTCTCTGTTCCTGGAACAGTATGATTATTGCTATTATTGACATGATTAATAGTCTGATCTTTATTGTTCAACAATAACTAAGCAGCATTACCATAAATAGGTGGAGTGTAATCTGGTATGATGTTTAAACTCTGCCATCCATTTCAGTTTTAGAAAGGACAAGAGAATGCCTTCTTTAGAAAATAACTAGAAGTGTTCCTGTGTATCAAAAAAAAAAGAAAAAAAGAAGAATGAAACAGGACAAAGACCAAAGCTGTTTACGCTTTCAGTTGCACACAGACTGGGTAAAGCCAGAAGAGTGTTGGCTTCCTCTGTCCAAAATGCTAAGCATGGGTTGTGAAATGGCTGCTCTTTAAGCCAGCCAAACTGAATACCTAGAGTCTCACATTTCTGTTGTCTAGTGACAAGCACAAATTTAAGCCAAATCCTCCTTTTCCTAAGGTACTGGGGAAAAATAAAGTGAGATCTTGTCTGGCTAGAAGAGATAGCCAAGACATAGAGGAGTTTGATGGCTCCACAATCAGTGATCTGGCAAAGAAAAGTTTATATAAAGTACATTTAGCTGGTGTGGAGCTATTTGGGAACTCTCACTGACTGTATTTCTAAAATCTGGCTCCTCCTGGTGATCTGCCTGGTGGCCCGGTGTTGACCTTCCTATGCCTCTTCCAGAATTCCACCAAGTGACTGTTGAAAACACCTTCTTTAAAGCTCGATCCCTTTCTGTAAAAGAAACCCTGTTGTATTCATCATGCAGAGCAATGCCATAAACACTTGAGAACTTACTCTCACATTGGCCTAATTTGTTCATTTTGTTGCCTGAGGGAAAGAGTCCTGAATCTGTTTGCGTGACAGCCTTCAGCAGAGCTCTTACGTCGTTCTTATTTTGCTGGCTGTCGTCCTTGTCCCCAAATAAAGGCATCGGAAAATCAGTGGCTGAATCAATAGCTCATTGCTTTGCCCTGAGATAAGAAAGGCAACTTTT
>VZRS01001505.1:131891-160678 GCA_013398055.1 Ifrita kowaldi
TTTTTTTGGTGGAGTTTTGCCAGCTGGCTGTCCCTGCTCTCCTCTGTCTTCAGAAAACAGAGCTGCATGCTTGGGGTTGGGAGAGAGGAGATGGGAGAAAGTTTCCCCTCAGATGAATTCCAGGGACTTGAGCAGATAAAGGGCCACAGCTGCTTCACATTTAACTGGAACCAGCCAAACTGCAAGATCAGTCCAGGAAGCACCTGTGTCTGTGATGACTCTGTTGTTGCTGGGTTCTCAAACTCAGCTCTGACCTTCTGCCACGTGCCAAGCCTGACGTGCTGCACACCGTCCTCTTGGCCAGGAGAACACGCAGCAGTGCTCATTTCCATTGGGCTGCTCTCTCCGAGGATGTGATCAATGCTGCCTTCTATCAGAATTGGGGAATTCATGATGAATCACGGAATTCAGCACACGTTTTCATGTCTGCTTGTCTGAGAGTTTGGGAGTTTATTGTAAGCTCTCAGAGCTCTGCTGGAGAAATTAATTACCCGTGCTCCTTATGTTTGAGCTTCCTGGCCCAGTTGAACCAACGTGTCTTTGCTGTTGTAACTTAGTCCTGTCCTTCTGTCTGAAGTAAAGAGTTTCCTCCCTCCCTTCTCCTATAGCATCCTACAGGTGGGACCCTGGCTCTGCTACTCGTTGTTGTCTCAGGGTGGAAGTCTCTGCTCCCCTGGCAATGCTCTCTCCTTCCCCATGGGATGAAAGCACACTCCATCCACACAGTGATGGAGCCATTTCACTACATCAGGAACCCTAATCTTCTCAAGGTGATGGACAGAAATGGGAAAATGCTTCACATAACATTCCCCAAAGCTCCAGATTGGTAAACCCAGTTCAGTAGATCCCAGAAAATTACGGATGCCCTCAGAGCCCTCAGGAATCTCCCAGTAGTTGCCAACTTTGGGATGTGTACACAGCTTCAGCTTTCTGGTGCCTGTTAGTCAGGGTTGCTCCACTCTGCATAGTTGCTAATTTTTGGGATGTGTTAGGGAGAATGTTAAAGTTGTTGTGAAATAAATAAAAGTTTATTTAGAAAAGACACAAGTGAAAAAAAATATTACAAGAGCTGTGACACTTTAATTGGAAATAACTGAATTAATTGAGGAAAAAAGAACTGAGAAAGGTAGATTCTAGATCCCATCTCTTCTGAGACAGGGAAAAATGCACACTTTTTTTTTTATGTGGGTGGAATAATCTCCCCATTGGGATGCTGCAGTTCTTCTTAAACCTCTTGTAAACCTTTGGATCTTTTCACTTGATCTGAGCCTGAGTATCATCCTCCCACCACTAGCTCCCTTCCCTGGGAAGAAAAGCGAATCCATTTTTAGGGAGGTTCTCTGACAGCATAATTTACAGTCAGAGGTGCACAGGGATTAAATGGGGTTCATCTGCATGCATTGGCAAATTTATTGCCTCATCTAATATTGGAGAATATGACTACTCAATGCTTAAAATACTTAGCCATGAAAATATGCACATTACATTTTCATGTTCCCATGTGCCTTTAAAATATCCTCCTTTGCAATTTAGTTGTCTCTGTGTCTACCTTGCAGCCACAAAGTCTGAGCCAGCCAAAGCAACTCTTAGGGGGAAAAACATGGAAGAAGGTCTCCAAAACGTGGTAGAGAAGCAAAGTCAACTTACAAATTCTCAGCCATAGAAATTTAATTATCCTGTCACTTCCTGAGCAACACATTACTTAGGGACAGTGTATCTGTGTGTGCTTTAGGCCACCTTTAGACACTGAACACCTTCTGAGAGAATGGAATTTAGCAACATGCTACAAAAAAAATCTGGGAAAGAACAAGATAATTCATGGTGTTGGAGTAAGAATACAGAGCAGAACTTCTCAGGAATTTAATGCTTGAGTAGTTCTCCCAGTGGGACATTCACTTTGCTCTATAATCAGATTTTATCCTTGGCAAAATTTTTGGTTTCTTTTGAAAAAATTGTTTCATATTCCATGTAATTCTGTTCCTTGGGAACGGGGCCACTGGGGAAACCTGGGCTTGCTTCTTTTTGCTCAAGGGCAGCTTGCTCGCTGAGCTGTCCTGAAGCCAGTGCTAAGGTTTCTAGGGTTTTTTGCTGATCTGCAGCCTATCAGTTTTAGGAGATCTGTATCTCATACTCCATAAACTCTCTAATAGTAAACTTACAGAGCCTTGGAGACTTCAAAAGTTCAGAGCTAGTTCTTACCTTATTTCGTAGCCAACTTTCAGAGTTCTTGTTTCCACAGGAGAAGCTGATTTTTCATCCTCTTTCTGCTTCCAGCCAACTCTAACACAGATCTTTCCACCTCAGGTCATAAGTATGAGATGAAAATTTTGGTTTATAGTTTAGAGATAAAGCTGATCCAACTTGAAGTTGTTGGCTTCCATCAGTGCCAGTAGCTTTTAGAGGTCATCATTAGTATGAGATGGTTGCTGATCCTCTCCCATCTTTGGTTGTGAGGAGCCGTGAGGGAACTGGTGGAAAACTTGGAGTATGTTCACACAGTTGTGCAGATGCCTCCTATAATCAAAGTAAAAAGATTGGCTTTTCCAGAGTAGTGCTCATGGGTGTCTGAAACAATTGGCCCTGGCTTGCAGGAGGTGTCTGGCTGGTTTTAGGTGGCTAATCAAGTTTTAGACTTGTTGTGGCAAGCTGAGATGTGTCACTAGGCTCATTTAAACCTTTGGAAAAACTGCACCATCCCCTCCCCAGCCTTATATTGAAACACAGGTTGTGTGACTTCGTTTGTGTATTCAGCCTGCTCTTGTCCTGTGGATTGATGGCCTCCACCCCAGGCGATATCAATCTGGGCTGAAGTGCAGCTGCACTTTGTAACAGCTCAAGGGGCACAAAGGTATCAAGTGGTATTGTGTGCTTGGAAAGATGTCATTTATCTAAGGAAGTTTGTGGTCTGTTTGCTGTCACTCTGTCTTTGCAGTGCCGACTTCCCTTACCTTCAGTATCACGTTGTCAGGCAAAGAGACCTCACACATTAGGGCAGATAGCTTTTCCACATCCAGAGCTGACTTCTTTTCCTTCAGCAAGAGATCTGTGGGCTGTGCTGCAATCGATAGAGCTGATTCATTCAGCATGAGTGTAATTGCTAATAATTCAGCTTGCAGGGAGCTCTTTACAGTGCACAAGTTCCTAAAAAAGGAACAGAGAGAAAGGAAGTCAATGACTTTTCTCACTGACACTTTCACTTAAAAGTTCCTTCAACAACAGTCCCTTGGGGAAAAAACAGTCAAGGATACAAGTGTTCTACAGAGAATTTTGCTGAGCAGCACGTTTCATTTTTCAGGAGTGATCAGGTGTTCATAAAGACATTCTTTGGAGTTTAAATGGGTTAGAAGCCCTCCAGAGCACTATTATGTGACTGGTGGCATGGCCAAATGACTCCATCTTGTTGTGGCAAGCTGTGTAACCTACTGAAACATTTTAAAATTGCCCCCACAAGTAGAAAGTCACTCTAATGTACATATGGGGTGTGATTTTGTGTCATTTCTTGCCCATTTTGGTGCAAAATAGTCTCACTTTTAACAACTCATGGTATCTCAGCCAAGCCAGGTGACTTCATGCTGGCCACGACCCAGCTTTGGGTCTGAAATGACAGTGTGGGTGTCCCTTTAGGAGAACATGGTGAAGAGTCAGGCTGAGATCCATGTGTATCAGCCCCTCCTCCTAGTTATGTGCTAGTAGAAGGAGCAAGAATGCCAAAAAGAGTAAGTTCTTATAACAGTAAATTAAGGATGGTGAATTTATGAAGCACTTGTCACAGTAAATACCTTAGAAGGCAGAATGCATTTTTGTGTCATGATCACTGAATCATTTTTATGAGAAGTCAAAGTAAATTCATATGCAATCTGTAAAGTTTGTAAAGAGTTTAATTCATCCAGGAAATCATGTGTTGGGAATACTGTACCCAGATCCAGATCAGATATACTTCAGAGAAGCATTTAGGTTTTAAAATCCTTCCGCAAGCTAAACTGATCTCCAGAATATTTGGAGTTTCACCCTTCTCTGGACCTCATGCTCCATGCAAGTGAGCATCATGCCAATGTGTTTCCCATTTCCTGGGTATTAAACTGCTGTGTTTGATGACTCAGGACTTTCCAAGGAAGCAGCTCAGTCACTCATTCTGTCTAAAGTGGCCTCAGGTGCCTCAGAGGACATGTTTCCTCTTCCACAGTGATTCATGACTTCAGAGCAGAGGATCAGCTCTCTCTTTTTTTTTTTCCTTCCCACAAAGTTAATTAATAAAACAAATTTCTATTAGTGGGTGTTGAAAGATTTTGGTTTCCACCTACACTCCCAAATGCTCTGCATTCCAGGAAGAATGAAAAATGGACCTGTGAACAGAAACAGGAGGGAGGAAAAATGGATCAGATGCTGTGGATGGATGTAGATGCAGTGACTGTCAAGTGATATGATGGAAGAACTTTCTGAATGAATATAATTTCTTGAGATCCTTAGTGCTAAAAACACCAGTACAGTAATCCAGTTTCAGGATTCATAGGTGCAAATTTAGAACATTTGGGGCACAGGAAGTGTCTGGCTGAAATTGAACTCTCTGTTTGGGCCTCCCCATTGATCTCTTGCTTAGGCAGGCAGCCGCATGGAAGACAGTTGTTCTGCTTTTGAAAACTGGATCTTCTGCCGCTGTCAGAGGCTCCTGTTGGTCAGGAAGAGCACCTGGAGGATTCACCACCTCGTGGCCACTGTGGACCTGGCTATGCCCATCTGTCTGCCTCGTGTAGCCCCACCACAGTACAGAATTTTTCATTAGCATCAAGAATTAAGTGTAAATTTACATCCACCATTATCATAACTTTTGTCACTTAAGCAAGAAAGCACTCGGTCCTACAGGGAGACAGCGCTGACAAAAGAGCTAAATTTGGGATATTTTCCCTTCCCACTGCTGTATGGGACATTAGAGCAGTTCACAATTCCATAGTGCCGCTCTCTGCTGGTGACAGCTTGCAGAGGAAGAGACCTAATTTGGTGCTGTCGTTTGTGGGAAAGAGCACTCTGAAGTCTTTCTCCATTGATTTCCAGTCAAGTCAGTCATAGTAAGATTTTCCTGCTAACCTGTAGCACTTCAGCAGCAAAGTCTTAGGCAGGATCCAAGTGTTCTAGTACCCAGTGTCCTGTCTGGCAACTAGATTTGCATCTCCTGTCATATGACCCCAGCTTCACATTTCCAAATTACTCTTGCAAAAATAAAGGCAGTCCCAGAAATTCTTCCATCAGGACAGCACATCCCTGTTTGTGTTTGAAGGGCTGATACCAGTCTGGAGTTCCCAGTGATCAAAGTGCACGTTCAGAGACGAGCCCCGTGTTGTGTTTGAAGTGAGTGCAGCACTTTGAAACGAGGATGAAGCAGGAATAAATCAGGATGAAGGATGTGGGGCATTACCTACTTTACATGAAATCCCTGCTGGAAAGATGTGGCCAGTGTTCCGAAGTTTTCCTTGGAGAGTGCTTGGAAGTTGCACACCAGCCTGTTTGTGGAAAGCTGAACAGTTTCCTATTGTCCATGATGTGAAACACTTCCCAGATAAACACTTTACCCCTCCACTGAAGAAAAACGATAAAGCCTCAGCCGAGTTGCTGGTTTCTGTTGGCACTGAGCTCTGCTAAAGGCTGTAGTTCATATCCATGCCAGAGTCGTTGAGGAAAGGCTCTGTTATTGAGTGAGACTGGGATAATCTTCAAGGGTTTAATAACATCGTGCGCCCACATCTTTGCGTCTCTGGGTTCATTATACCCCTGGAATGTAAATCCCAATCCACAATGGATAAACAAAGTTCACATGGATCTCAAATACTTTTGTGGTATTGTCTCCTCCTGATTTCTGAAAGGGAAAGAGAACATTGCTAGAAATAAACTCACTGGAGTTGTTTAGCCTGGAGAACAGGAGGCTCAGGGAGGACCTTATCACTTTCTACAGCTACCTGAAAGGGAGTTGTAGTGAGGTGGGAGTTGATCTCCTATCCCAAATAACAAGCAGTAGGAGAACAAGAAATGGCCTCAAGTTGTGCCAGGGAGGTTTAGATGGGATATTAGGAAAAATTTCTTCACAGAAAGGGCTGCCACACATCAGAACAGGCTACCCAGGGAAGTGCTGGAGTCACCATCCCTAAAGGGCTTTAAAGGGTGTGTGGATGTGGCATTTTGGGGCATGGTTTAGTGGTGAACATGGCTGTGCTGGGTTAACAGTTGGACTCAGTGATCTTAAAGGTCTTTTCCAACCTAAACAATTCTGCGATTCTACAAAGAGAGCAGTAAATCTCTGCTGCTGTAGTGGGTTTGTAACACTGCCTGCATTTGTGGCATTTTAAGTAATTTTAAGGAATTATTTCTAACACCCACAGAGTCAGGGCATCATATTCCATCACGGGGAAGATCCCGAAGTCCCTCCATGAACTTTGGAGAGAAAAAGCTGATTTTTGAAATCGGCAATGCTAAGAACCAAAGCTGTGTAACCACTGGTGGTGGTTTGGTCCAGGTCAGTGGGTGGTTCTCCCTCTGCTTCTCTTGTCCTGGCAGGTGCAGGTCTGAAGGACCTCATTGTGTCCTCACCTCTGACTCCAGTTTGGTGTTGCTGGGTGCCTCCATCCTTCCTCCATAGTGTCTCCCAGGCAGAAGACCCTTTCCCAGGAGAGCAGTGTGTGGTTCCACTTGTTGACCCACAGTCAGTGGATGCAGTAGATACAGAATCACTTCCTGCCACCATTTTGTCAAAGCAAATGTTGCTTTGAGTTTGTGACAAAGGAATCATCTTTCTTCCCTAGAGGCGTGTGGTTTCTTGCAAACATTAAATGAGAATTTTTCACTTGTATCAAATTTGTATGTAGATTAGGTTTTACGTGGGAACTGCAGCTTCCATTGACATTTAGCAGGCACTGAGGTTTTAAATCGCTGAAGCAATTTTAGACACATTCCCCTCAGGGAGAAAGGACATTGGCTGGAAAGAAAGCAGAGGTAACAAGGGTTTCATTTGTTTGTTTTACAATTGCAGCCATGAATTTAAGGCAATTTCCATGTATCCAAGCATTCATACTGATTGCAGTCATTGCTGAATGGTCAGCAATTCCCACTCATGTCAATGAAAGGCAGCAAATGAAATCCACAGGCAACCAGAAGTGGTTTAAGTGAGGTGATGGAGCTGGAAACTGAATTTGTTTTCTTCTTCTTCTTTCACTACTGGAGTACACTGTCCCACTTGCCTCCCTCTTCACCTCTCCTGCCTTTCCAAGAAGCCCTGCTCAGTCTGTGAACAACAGATCTGATGAGGTCTAGGAGTCCTGTGGGTTCCCTAGTTGTTGGACTGTGGTGTACAGAAAAGGGCTGAACCTTTCCTCATAAAGCCTGACTCCATCATGCTTATTTTCAAGTAAATAAGGACATACACTCTATTTTGATCTGTGTGCTACTTGGGATAATTCAGTTACGACTGGCTGTCAGATGAATTCTTACTAGAAAAGGAAGGAGACAGAGGGACAGAGTAGCCTCCCCTTCTGTTCAGAATTAACGGGCTGGTGGGGCAGCCCCAAGCACTCAGTCTCATTGTAGAGAGAGAGTCAGATGAGTCGTCCTGCAGTTTTAATTAAAACATCTCACGTGGGCAGCATTTCAATAGCATTGACTTTCCTGCCGTTTGAGCTGTATTACAGCACCGCCTCATGAGAAGTCCTGGTTTGGTCACTCTCAGTGTTCCAGCTTTGTGTAGTGATAAGAAGCTAACGTGACTGCTGGAACCTGTGCCAGATGCCAGGCATAGCTCTGATGAGTCTCTGACGTCTGCTTCACTTGTGATATTCCATGTTTTTCCATAGCTAGGCAGTGCTATAGCTGTGACACCCTCTCAGACAACTGGCACTTAGATAAAGCACTTCAAGGCAAACAAACAAACAAACAGATATGCAGATACAGTGGAGGCAGGTGAGCTCCTAGTGCTCCTGTGCAATGAGGTCTCCAGCAGAGTTAGGGAGGGAGGCTGCAGGGGCTGTCACCTTTGTACTGTCTCTCATTGTCTCACAGCCTTCGCCTGTCAGCTTGCTGAGATGGAGCTCTTTAATGAATGCATAATTTAATTCTGGGATTCTTAAGTGTACCAATAAAAGTAATAATCATGCATAATTTAATTCTGGGATTCTTAAATGTGCCAATAAAAATAATAATCATAGACATTTCAGTGAAGGAGAGATGTTTTCTGGGGTCAGTGCAAGTTTTCCTGTTTTAGGGAGGAAAGACCTGGAGCCTGTTCTTTATAACTAGACAGTGAGATTTGCCTGAGTTCATTAAAAATCAGTCTCCCCTATGGCCTCAGATGGCTCCTGGATATTCAAGGTCTGATCTCATAAGTTTCAATTAGCAAACAAAAAAGAGAATATAAAGCCTTCTCTTCTTCCTTTAGGTTTCAGCAGCAATGTTCATGCTTTGTTAATGAAGAATTTTAGTGTAGGATGGCTTTGTCAGACAGAAATGAGCGCTGATTACACGCAGGTTCATCAGCATGACTTGATGCAAGAGAGGGAACCCGGATTAAAACAGGCTAATACATAGAAAGACATTATGTGAAGTCCATTAGCATTAGAGTTGACAGAACAGCATTAGGCATTAAAGCAAGTGGGGTTTGGAGGGAGAACTCTTCTGCCTTCATCACGTTTCGAGGGCTCTGTCCGGTACTGTGCAGTGGAAATGCCCACGGACAGGCTGAAGTGTTGCCTGAATAGGGATTCTGGCAACTGTCTTGTTCTTTTCTTGGAAACACTCAGGCACTGTGATATGGGCAAGGCCAATGGGCTCTAACAATATTTTGGAGAAAGTCAGAGTATCTCTGTGTTCCTTTTTTTAGCTCAGCAGCCATCAACGGCTGAGCAGATCAGATGTTTTACAGTGGCGGCTACAGAGAAGAAAAGTGGATTTAGTGTCATGGAGATCTGGAGTCTCTTGCAGACATGGTCTTCTTATGGCTCTTTGGTTCCACACTTGTGCCTGCTGCTGGGTTTAAGTGGTCTGTGTCTCTCTCCTTTTGGTGATAGCAGCTGCTACTTATGAGCCCACGTTATCTGTGTTTTGCAATTGCAAGAGCCTCAAATGAACAAGGTACTTCAGGAACACAAGTTGCTGTGCTTGTACAGATCTGTGATCCACCCAGTACCTCATTGCTGCCAGGACCCAACTTCCAGAGCAGCAGAGGGAAGTGCAGGAACAGCACCAGGCAAACAGAGAATAATCTGCCCTTAGTTTGAGACTGAAGTCAGTGAAAATGTTGTAGTCTCTCAAGCTGAGCACTTGGTACCTTGCTCAGCTATGTCTCTGTAGAGAGTTTTTAGTTTTAAGATGTGATAAAGAATCTGGACTCCTGCAGATATATCTTCTCTTTGGAGGATCCAGCAAAGAAGGGAAACTAATTCCCGGTGGAGACAACCTGGGAGCAGAACTTGATTCGGATTGTAAATGAGCAAGATACAAACAGTTGTGTATTAGCTGTAATTCTACTGTGGAATCAAATCAAGCAGCCAGTCTGGGGAGTTTTTTGTCAGTCACCTTCTTAAAATTCATTGCAAACTCAGCACTCAAAATTTTATTATAAGACGCTAATACATTTCAGTTAACTTTTGTAGCAAGTCTTTGGGTGCTGCATGGACATACATTGTGATTTGAATGTGAAGGCCTCTCTCTCCTGTGTGAAGGAGACTTCCAGGTGTCCCAGGACAGCTGCATATCTCTGTGCTCCCATGTTGAACCAGGATGCCTGAGCAGGAAAAAAGCCCATCCTGACCTGTAGGATAGGGATTCTGTCCAAGGAGCTTTAAATACCACTTCCATAAGACAGCGAGGCACCAAAGGCAGCTGTGTTGTGAATATTTCAGTTAAGCCAAACTGGCCAGGCAGAAACAGCTTAGCACTAAATTGGTATGGTGGTAATAAGACAGTGGAAATTTAGGGAGCAGAGCACGAGGTGTGGCTTGTGTACCATGAGCAGAGAAGGTTCTTACTTGCTGTTAATGTAGAAAATGGAAACAAGACTGGAGGGTCAACCCATCCTTCCTCTGGGGGCACAGCCCATCCTCTGGGGCTGAAGTCTGCAGTTCACGGAGTTTTCATGAAAGATGCATAAACAAAGGATTATTCAGTTCAAGAACTGAACCAAAAAATTGAGAAGGGAAAATGAGTTCAGAGCAATTTGAAATGGAACATTTTGAGGATGCTTTTGAAGGCAGGAATTGGGTTTTGTTGGGTTTTGTCATTTTTATATATTAGTTGGGTTTTTCTTTTTAATTGAGATCAATTTCTGAACAAAAAAGGGCACTTTGTAGCGTGTAAGTCTTTGAAAACAGAAGACTAAAAAAAAATGCGAAGCTTTGTTCAGAAAATGCTGAAATGAAACATTTTGAGTTTTCTGAAAGAATTCACATGAAAATGTGGAAATGACACGTTACAAATGTTACAGCTGCTCTCTCTTTTTCAGCAAATTCAGCCTCTCAAGTGCAGAAAGCTTGCATTTCTTCTCCTGTGCCTTAGACCAGCTCCAGTTCTAATGAAACGGAATAGATAGTGAAAGTTTTACTTGTTCCTCTTGCTTTATAGTTTCTTAAAGTGGGAAGGAAAACCTTACAATCTACGTGAATATCTTCACATCACAAACTTTACATTTCATTTATGTAGAGTTGTACGTGTATATGTGCGTATACTGAGGACTAAATTAGCATTCAAGCTAAGGTTACAGTTCTTGAGCAACAGTGATTCTTCCCAGAGAAATAGCCTGACATGGATTCAGAGCACAGAGATACCATCCAAGTTTGGGGTGGACTGTAATCTAATTTAACTACTTAACCTAATTTAAGTGCTCATGAGATGTAGTTGACTATGGTGCAAAAAAATGAAAAAACAACTTTGTTTCCAAATTTTGTTAAGAAGTTTTAACTCTAGTGTACAGGCCTAAGGCAACTACATCCTAAATGAAATAACCTCATTATAATTAAGCTGATCAGGTGAGTGAATAATCAGGGATTTCACAGGAGTAATCAGGGATTTCTCTTTTGCTGTCTCTTGAGCCCAAATTCATCCTGAGTAATTTACAGCACTTAGCCTGAAGCAGCTCAGATAAAGTTTAAGTATGGAGAGAATCTAACTTTCTGATCTCTGCTTTGGAGTGACTCTCTTTTGCAGTAAAATATATTTATGCTTTTCCTCTTGAAGGAGGTTATGTCCATGGTGTCACCTGGTTCTGTGAGTCTGTGCTCTCAATCCACTGTTCCCACCACTGGAAAGAGGCCCTGTAAGCTGTGCTGGGGTGGGTTAGGATTTCTGCCTGCTCTTCTGTTCTTTTGTTTGCTTCTCTCCCAAGAGCTTTGAAAATCTGAGCTTCATCCTAGCGTGGAAGAGGGGGAAAAAAGCAAAACCCCTCGTGGGACAGGACGCTGTGGTGCCCATCTTGTGGGTGTGCATGAATCTCTGGGAGAGATGTGTAGGGAAAGCAAAGCCAGGAGCAGATGTCTCCATGGCCTGTAAGGAGAGGGAGGGTGCGTGCAAGGGGCTTACAAATTCCTGCCTTGACAAAGACATCCCAACTGGAATTTATGAGAATCCATCTACAATAAAACGCTTCTAACTCGCTGTCTGGCCGTTATCTGGCTGCATCCCAGGAACAGTGGCATAAGGATGAAGCTGCCACATCACACATTCCTTGCTATCACCGCAGCTTCTCTCTCGATGAAACAAAATCTCCCCTCATCTGACAGTTCTGAGAATTGGAGCAAGAAAACCTCAGTGATGTTGCTGTGCTTGGAAGCCCGTGCAAAGCGGAGCAGTCTCCTGAGCAAAACTTTTCCATCGCTCATGCTGCAAAGTCAGGATGCACATAACAAATTGGCAGGCTGGGATTTCGGAAGATTCTGCACATATCTGAGGGAACAGAGATGTTACCACAAGATTGCTGAAAAAAAAATAGATTGATGATTTAGTGTCTGGAAGATGTGTATCATCAGCAAAGGCATAAAGCAAGGGCAGGTCCCTCCCTGGCCCTGTGGAAGCCCAGGGGAGGCTGGATGGGACTCATCCAAATGTTGCTGGTGTTACTCTGGCAGGTCAGGGGCAGAGGCATTACTGGGGTCTGCCCTGCCTGACCTGTGCAGTTTTAAGCCTGGGAATTATGAAAACAATATATTGCAGGGCATCATGGTGTTAATGTCATTTTTCTGACCAGATCTACTCAATAGCCCTAACAAATCCCAGCGATGAGTCGATTTTCAATGGTCAGTGCCAGCACAGAGTGACACTGCAGACCGCAAGGCAGAGAGAAATGCTGAGACAGCCTAATGGAGCATCCAGCTCAGTCCAAATAACTTACATGTTTTGTTTTGTTCTTTTAATTCTTGAAAAGAATTAGAAAAGGATGGCAAATTTCACCAGAAGTGAAAGAAAACCACAGAGGTCTTTGTCTGTGGATTAAGCGTTTTCAAGAACTAGCAGAAATAAATGTTTTCCTGTTTTCACTCTTTTCTGTACCTTAGGACCAAGGCATGTAGGATATTTGCTGAAACTCCAAACTTTTCTTACTTGGACTTTTTTGATTTAGAGAACTTGTTTTGCAGAACTGCACATCCTACCGAAGGAAATTAAGGTCACAGATGAGAAAAACCCACCTAAGGGCCTGAAATAATTTTTGTTTCTCCCAGACCACCCTGTGTGGGAATGATACATTTAAAAATGGGTGGAACCTCTAAGCCTGGAATTGTATCAAGTTATTCATGAAAAATCTCTGAGATCTTTGTGTGGACCAAGATATGTGGGTAGTACTTTCTCACTCTTTCTTCAGAAAAGGCACAGTGGCCTCACAAACTGAAAACTAGCCTTACTTTATCTCTGCCTTTAAAATAACTGTGCATCTTGAAAAGCTGTGTAAGCACTAGTGAAGGAATGGGGGAAAAAGAGCATTATATACCCAGGGTTCCATAAAGTGAAGCTGTATTGCCAGAAAGAACAGAGACCGAGAGTGGGGAAAGGCACGAAAAACTCCTTGAAATGAGGAGCTGAATTTAAAAGTAAAGCTTCAAGTAATGCAGAGATCGATGCATTGGATTGGGAATCCAATTGCAGATGGCAGGTTCGTGCTTTGGGAACACTAACCCTAACTCGTAACCATAACCCTAACCTAACCCTAAACCTAACCCTAACACTAAACCTAAGCATAACCCTAACACCAAACCATAACCCTAAGCCCAACCCTAACTCTAACCCAATGCCTAACCCAAACCCTAACCCTAAACCTAAGCTCAATCCTAACTCCCAGGCTGGCAGTGCCTGTAGGAAAGGGGCACCCCGCAATGGGACCTGTCTGGGTCAGCTTTAGACAGAAACGTGATGGGCACACAGGCTGGCCCTGGGCTTTGGGCCTGGAATCTGCCAGAGCCGGGCCTTGCAGGGAGCTGGGGGTGGCACAGCCCTGGCTGATTCCCAGAGAGGGCTGGCTTGGCACTGGGGCTTGGTCTCACTGGGCACAGGGAGCTGGGGCTGGCACAGCCCTGGCTGATTCCCAGAGAGGGCTGGCTTGGCACTGGGGCTCGGTCTCACTGGGCACAGGGAGCTGGGGGTGGCACAGCCCTGGCTGATTCCCAGAGAGGGCTGGCTTGGCACTGGGGCTCGGTCTCACCGGGCACAGGGAGCTGCAGCATGTGGGGAACAGATCCCTGCTGGCCTCCCTCCCCAGGGCATCCCCCGGGTGACTGTCACCCTGCGGTGACTGTCACCTGCTGCACACCTAAGGACTCGCAGTGGGTGTCACACACCGAGGCTGTGGCAGGGATAGGGTCAGCCGTGGCCACACAATTGGCCATGGCACTGTCTGTGTGCTGTCCCTGCTGCTTCCCCCCCAGGCCCCCGCTCCTGCAGCCAAGAGCCCACTGCGACATTGCGAGGGCTCATGGAAGCCAGGGACCGCTGTGACACAGCAGGGCCACACAGAACCCACAGTGTGATGTGACCCCATGGTGCCCAGGAGACCATGGAGAAATTATCATCTTCTGGGAAATCTATCCTACATTAAATTAACATCTTTAAATATTCTTACGATCTATTTGGATGCAATGTCCATATTGTGTTTTGATTTTCCTTCTGGTAGAATGTGTGTAGAATGGCGGTCATATTTGAAAGGAACCAGGCTGATAATGAATTAATTGTATTTTTATAATATTTATTGTTTATTTTATTGGATTTATTATTTTTTATATAATTATTATAACTGATTTAATAAATCAGTTTAAAACTAACTTCATTTTTTTTAAGAGGAGCAAGCATGCATCAGCATACAGCCTTCAAGAGTCCCTCTTAGGTCTTGGTGCAATTATTAGCAGTTGCTAATAATTAAAAAAATATTAGTGCAGCAATAATTAAAAAAATATTAGTGCAGGAATAATGGAAAAGATATCAAGCAAATGCAATATGCAGTTGCCATAGTGGAGCTATTCCCCCTGACTCGACTCTAACATAGTGGTGGTTAGTTTATAACCCTCTTTAGGTTACAGCATTTTAACGTTTCTCCAGTGTTTATTTATTCTCTTCCCAAAGAATGTTCTGAAATACCAAGTTTACAACCTGTGGCTCATATGATGGTAGTGGAAACAATTAAGCCAGAAACTTTCAAAGCCACCACTGGGATTTTGATGCCCAAAGTCATTAATTTTAATAAGAAGGGCACTGCCAGTCGTCTTAAGTGGTTTGTAAAATCTCAAGCCATAAAAACACTTCTCTACTGGTTCCAGTTTACGGGGAGCTCAGAGCAAGGTAAACACGTGTAAGAAAATAGTAGGTGTTAAAAGGTGGAAGGTACGTGTTCAGATATCCCTAAGACCACTCAGGGAATCAAAGGGCAGCCCCAGCCTTGAGCTGGCACATGGGGCACTGCTCCTGCCTGCAGCATCTCAGGGAATTACTGACTGATCACAACATGAGGCACGGGGAAGGAAGTCAATGGAAACAGAAGTCTTGGCTACAGCTCAGTTGCAGTGGCTTCCTGCCACCCGTTGGTGGCTGCTGCCATCTCAGGACCCACATGGTGTCTGTAGGTGCTTGGTCCAGGTCCTTCTACCTGCCTAAACTCTCCTGTCCAAGTTCACACTGTGTTGTCCTCCAAGCTGCTAAATGGCTGCCTTTGGATGTAGATACTTCACTGATCCACCTTCCTGGTTGGATAAAAATTAAAAACTCTCCACTGTGGCCTGAGAGACCTCCCCAGTGCAAACCTGTGAGCGCCTCTCCATTTACGAGAGTCTGGAGATGGCTTTGCTTCAACCGTGAGCCTGTGCCACAGCTGAGGAATTCTTAAAGGCTTTGGGGAGCACCAAGAACTCTCAAAGGGAAATTGCTGCTCTGGGGAAAATTCAGCCTCAACATGAAACATGAAAGAAAGTCTTAACGGGGAAAAATCCAGAGCCGGCAGATCTATCTGAGATATAAAATAGAGCATGGAATGAGTTTGAATAAGTTTGGAAGGGACTCACTGGGAGTCTGAATGCTTGGGAAAAGAAGGGAAAAATGGTTTTTTTCTTGTGTTTTATTAATAAAACCAACCATGAAGAATTTTAGAATTAGTTTTAAAAAACCTTCTTTTTTTCCTCTATCTGTTGTATGATCTCTAAAGAACTTCATGAAACGTTGGCTACCCGTGACAAAGTTACTGTAGTATTTGCCAGTGAGTCCCATAGTAGCAATAATTAATTATCACTAGGTATTGGAAGGACTTTTGGATGAAACACAATGCAGTGGAAATAGAGGTGACCATCGTGGCTGGTATTGTAACAGACCTCAAGAAAGTCAAAAAGAAAAAAAAAAGCTTCCATTAGTAGTAGATGTGACTTTTTTGGAAGAGAACAAAATGTTCCATAAATGAAACATGTGGTTTCACTTGCGGCACATTTTGTACATTGTCACCAATGAAGTTTAGGATTTTTTATTACTTTTTCATTAAAATGTCTTACTGGTTTCACTCAGGAGGCAAAATTTTTCACGTGGCTTTAATTGTTTCTGTCATAAAAGTCATAGCATCCATGTAATAGAAATAGTTTTGCAGACCACAGCTTCATATTGCCTATTAATTCGCTCCCATTTTCTGTACCTACAACTCGTTGGCCCATCCCAGGGACAGGAAAAGTTCTTGCAATTAAGACTGCATATGAACTTCTACTGAAGTTAGGGGAGGAAAATATGTCAGTCCTGGTTTATTAGATTTTTGTTTCAGCTATCTTAGCTCACAATAAGTTCACATGGCTGCATACCAAAGGAGAGAGTTTATATTGACTTTCTTCTAAAATCAGTGAAACTCTAGAAGAGGAAAATGAAAGCTGTTTTTCTGCATCATTCCAGTCGTGTACAAGAGGTGGTAATATTTCAGACAGCAATGAAGAGCTCTGGCAGAATTGTTTCAAGGAGGCTTTGCACAGGTCATTTGCCCCATTTTTCTTCATTACCTGCTGGAGTTCAGGTCTCACGTATCCCATCCCAGCAGCCTAGCGTCCATGCTTCCACACTTCTGTCATCAGTCTAGGCTTCCTTGTCACTAGTCCTCACTGGATGAGGAGGCATAATTCTTGTTGCAGTTAAAACAATGACTTGTTTTCTACAGACGATACCCGAAGTTGGGGGGGAAAAAAAAAGAAGGAAGAGATAATGAGATATCTAGTGTAATCTGATTAATCTAAGATCATCTCTTCAGGTATCTGTTTTCTTCAAAGAGAGTCATTTGCCAGCTTAGTTTGTCATTTGACCTTCAGCCCAGCAGGGGAGGCAATGTTGACCCCTAGCACGGACTCTAAGGCCTCTGAGAAGTCATTAAAATGCCAGAAAACAGCAATAGTGTATCCTTTGCCGTTTCCCCGGTGTTCAGTTAAGTGTTTACTTGAAAGCTTCCTAGGAAATGCCACGGCTGTCTTTACTTGCTGCCCCAGAGCAGAAGCCTTATGCACCTTCTCAGCAGTCAGGGGCAACCACCAAGCAGCGCAGTCCTCTGCTTTCATCTTTGTTTTGGCACCATTCCCCCCTTACTTATCTAATGTTTAAATGTGTTTTGCAGTTCAAGGACGACAAAGACAAGCCCAGCCTTGGAGGGACCCTCAGTGACAGCCCTGCCCCCTGTCCAGCTTTCTGAGCAGGTCCCTCTGGCATCTCCTTCCCTGAAGCCGCGGCAGATGGACGAAGAAGACAGCCTGTCTCCTCACCTCTTGTTGCCTGACAGCATCAGCCAGCTGGAGGAGTTTGGCAGGCAGAAGAAATGGCACAAGAAGCAGCACAAACACCATCGCCAGAGGCAGTTCAACGACCTCTGGGTTCGGATAGAAGACAGGTCAGTCATGGCTGGTGTGGTCCCTGTCCTCTTCCTGCTGGCTCTGAACTAGATGCTCTTTGCAGATCCCAGCTCTTGTTGATTAGACCATAAGGAGGGTTGGACAAAGGCTAACTGGGAGTGAGGTGTTATTTTTGTAGCCTAATGAAGAGCTAGGAGGAAAGCTTATAGGCATGTTCGATCTAAAAGTAAAGAGGAAAAAAAGCTGATGCTTAAAGTATTTAAAATACACAGAAACAAAGACTTGTCAGAGTCAAAAAACAGGAAAGGAACAATAGAAAATGCTCTGTCCTTTTTCTTCCAGTAATTATTTTCCAATCCAGACTGTCAGTTTTCAGCCCAGAGGCTTGCCCGTTTTCCATGGGCAGAATATTCCTGGGAGCTTTTAAGTTTCTGACAAATCTGACTCTCAAACTTCTTTAACTGTGTTCTGGGGCTGAAATGTTTTAGCATCTTAGACTGCACTGAAAACAGCAAACTGAAGCAAAATGAAGTACTTAACTAAATCATCTATGTAAAGAGAATGGAGGTAGGCACTTTTCCATGGCTGTTCCAATCTTGGTCTGAGGTTAAGAACTCCCATTTAGTGTTTGAATAAGAGCCTTCATGTTTGACCAGGGCTTCTCAGTGTGTGCTTTTAGGATTCCTGGGCAATTTATTCTCCCACCTCTAAAGCTCTTAGTGCCTTTATCCAGGCCAAGTCATGGGCGGATAAACAGCCACAATGTTTATAGATCTTCTAACAAGTAAAAGGAATTAAGTAATATGTTGGGAACTGGCTGCTCACCTACACATATAATGATTGTCTTTGAGCATTACGTATTCCCATTTTCATAGCACCTAAATTCCTTGCAAGTCTCTCAGTGGTTTCTCCCTTTGCTAAGAAAAAAAGCTTCACATATTTGTGTTTTCAGATTTTTATTATTATTGCTATTATTTTTATTCATTCTTTTTAATGGAGCAGTTACCTCATTTTTTGTAGTTTATTGTTTTCTCAGAGTGAATGATGTAAGGAGAGCTATTAAGGTGGTGCATATTAATCTTAATGTAATAAGCTATTTCTGAGGTCAATGCCAGCCTTGTAAGAAGGATTCATGTGTTTTCTTTTCAAAGTGTGTTCGGTGGTTGGATCCTCTCCACCGAGGATGTTTAAGCATGAACTAAGTGGCATTGGGTTCAATATAGGTGATTGCCTCAAATACAGGGGACTTTTCTGTCCTTCTGCCTGGGGGCTGCTGATTTGCGGTGCCCCGTGATGTCCCAGCATTTCACAAGGGTCTTTGGGCCAATTCCTCATGTGTTGTACAAGTGAGATGCTTAAATACATCTGGTGGGAGCCTGGCAGTTGGGCACAGTCCTCCTACCCCTATCCTATCTATCCAGATTTCAGAAAGGATATTGGATATTGGCAATGAAAATGTGCAGTTGGGAGCTTAAAAGTGGTGCTTATGGATTTTTGTACCTTTTGCTGGTTTCATTAAATGTTCCTAGGAAAGGTATTTAAAAGGTACTTCCGAAGGTTAAATTATTTGCTCTGTGCTCCTGTGAGATTTCATCTGAATCAAAGCCTTTTATCCCTTTATTTCCATTTCATAAGGATGGAGATTGGGATGAGGAAACACAAGTTTCCGCTCCCACCACGCTGGTGATGAACCAGACACTGTGTGTTGCCTGCCTCGCTGAAAGATCCCAGGGAGATATTAGTGGGAGATCATAGGCCTAGAAATTAGGAAAGGCTGGAAGAAGGGAAGCCTGCCTTAGTGCTTTCAGATGGTTTTAGTGCTTCTACAGTTCTGGAGTAACTTCTGGTGTTTTCCTGGAAACAAAGCAAAACAAGAAATGCAAAACACAAAAAAATACAAGTTCACTAAATCAGAGACTCACAACCAGCTCTGGTTTCCCTATAAATTGGATGGGGTCTCAACTTTCATAAAGCAGCTGCTGTATATTGTGCTTTTGGCAGTTGGGTTTCATCAGCATTAATTGCAAGCTGGACCCTGCACAAAGCAATAAACAATGAGTTCTCTCTAACTGGTTCCTTTCTGATTGGCAAGAAAAGAGCAGAAATGTGTGTCTGTGACCAGACCTTGTATTGTGATCATTTTTGGGAGGAAACAAGCAGGGTGACTGATCATACGGACAGTGGAGTGTTACCTGTGCTGGAGAGAAACATTCTTTGCATTGCCTCAATAATGTTTTAACAGTGAGACTTTGCACTCATTTTTGAAAGGTAATTGTTGTACTAGGAACTTCTCGCTCTGGCCTGTCCCAAAAATCCATTGTGCATTTGCATACTCCTCAGTTGGAGTCCCCCATGTTCTATGTGGGCTGAGGTTTCTGCATTTGGTATTAACTTCAGCTATGGCTCCATATTTCCGAATGGTTCTTCTTCCAGTTCCCTAACTCACCAGTTGTCACCTGAAACTTGAATTGCTCACCTTTGGGACAAAGTAGAGGGATTTAGGTCTTTGTTATGGCTTTTGGGGGAAAGCTGCATAAAGCTCATTGTTTCCATGCGAGGCCTCCAGAATTCAGCTGTTGGAGCTGCCTTTCAACCTGAAAAGTCAAAGAGAAATATGCAGGTGGAGGACAAATCCAGGCAAATTCAAACCAGGTTATTGATTCCTGTATGAACCTCATTGAACTGTGAAATGACTGTAGTTCATACAGCTCTTTTCCAAAGCTTTATTGACCATGGATTAGAGGACTTTATGAGCCATGAATTGCAGGGCTTTTATGGACTAGGCATTTCTAGGCGATCTCATACACTTCCATGGAAATCTTAGGGTGTTTTCTTAAGCTACCAACACAGAAACAAAGGAAATGAACACAGGAGAACAATCCTGAAGGAACATCAAAGGTCTGACTCCAACCTATAAAAGCCAGGAAATCCATAATTAATGGTTCCACTAAGACTTCAGCTCTCACAGTCATTCGGGTCCAATCCAAGGTTATGGCTACAATCTGAAATGGCCTTGTGAAAAATGAGTCATCATTTAATGCCACACATCATTATTAGCATTTACTTTCAGTTATACCTTGGAGGTTGTCCTTTTCTTTTTGTTCTGTCTAAACAGCTGAGGCATTTGAGTTGGCACCCCTGTGTTGTTTAGATTTGTGTTTGGGAGGGTTAGTACTGCTGTGGAGGATGAGAAAGCTTCTGCTCCCCTCTCTGTCTTTGACAGAGCTAAGATTTGCTGATCTCCTGGGTAATCGGCTGCACTGAAGGCTATTAAAAAATAAAAAATGCTGATGAAATGTGTGGTTTCCTCTCCCTTCTGCCTTCTTCCCCCAAAATCTAAACAAACTGAAGAAGCCCTGCCTGACTGCAGTTTCTGTTTGAAATGGCTTGTCAAGAATCAAAATTAAATGGAGATTTCAAGTAGCAAGATTTTTTTCCTTAAACTACTTGATTTTGCAGAAATGTGTGGATCTGAAGTCTGTCCTTGGGAGAAATTTGAACTTAGATAGCACTCAAACCCTGGCTGTCTCCCATAGCCAAAATCCAGCTGGGGCAGCAGGGAGGGGAGGCAAAACCCTCGGGCTGCTAGGCTGCAGTTTGGCATACAGAGTGTCATTGTTCCTGTTGACACTGTGTTAGCTGGGCTTCCCCATGTAATATAAATAATTAATTACAGATCATTCACTGGCTTTTCATGACGAGATGCTCAGTTAATTGAAAGAATAGAGAAATGCCTGTGAGGTTTCAGAGTGGTCAGTGAAGGGCAGGTCAGGATTACACCTTTGTTGTAGCAGGCAAATGGTTCAAGGCTGCCAACAAAACCAGCCCAGGAGAAGAGAGAACCTGTCCCAGCTGCCAGGGGGAGTTATCCTGGGACCTAAGGCAGGGAGGGAGGAAAGCTCCTGGGAAAAAGGAGGGAGGGGAGTTATTAACTGGGAGGGTGTTGCAGGAGGGGTGAGGTTTGGAAGGAGTAGTGGCAGCTAGGGTATGTGAGAGAGAGAGGTACAGTGCTGGGAAGAAAAAGTAGTAAAGATGTAATGGGCAAGGTAATTCCTGCTGCCGAGGAAGATGGTGTTTGGAAAGAGGCTAAGGATTCACATGCTTCCACAGGAAAGAAATTAAGGGAAAAGAATTGTTCACAGAAGAGAAAAAAAGAAATTCTTGTCCCAGATGTAAGCTCAGCCCTGCAAAACCTGCCATTAGCAGGAAATAAAATGAATTCTCCCTGTAAGTAGAAATGGCAGCTCTCTGATAGCCCAGTGCAGACTATTCAACCCCAGATGAATGCAATAACGTCACAAATATCAATTTATTTTGGAAGAAGCAGTTGTTTTAGGGCAGAAAAATGTATACCAGTGATGGATGAAGGCAGACAATATGTAATAAACTACACTGAGTTTGCCTGTACAGAGTGAACCCTATCAGTTTGGATGGAATTTAAGCACTTAGCCTGTTATCCTTTCTTTCAAGACAATGCAGTGATGGAAAACAGAACTCTGTCAACTCAGACAAACTTTTAATTCCACTTAACTGCATCTGAAAGGTAAATTTCAGTAAATTAATCCAAATTGCTTCCTTTTCACAACACATGGTGCTGAAATACAGTACTTAACTTCATTAAAGAAAAGACTGCTTTTATTTAGAGGAGACCTAGACACCTTTGAAGTCTAACAGGTAAATTGTGGTCGGATGATTTCCCTCCATATGGTAGCTTTGAGCTTGAAATTTCCATCACTGGGGCCTTGTTTGTTTAAATTACCCTGTCTGCCTCCCTGCTCAGGACACTGCTCAGGGAGTGCCTCCTGATGCTCACGGGGAGGGGGATCCCTGCCTGCCCCAGCCTGAGCAGCCAAGGAAGCAGTGTCACCTTTGCATTTATTTGCCCTGTGTTCAACCAGGGATGAGGACACAGCTGTGTTGTAGTGAACCTGTCTCCCTGTGGGATTGCTCCAGCAGCAGGAGCGTGGGGATGTTGGGAGTTCCACCTTCTCTCCCTTGTCACACCTCATTGCTGACTGGGGCTTCACTGGGTTGTGTGGCCCCTTGGCTTCCCTCCAGCACTTCTGTCTGCCATTTCCTTCACTGTTTTCCCGGCAGGATTTCCTTCTCAGGGATCTTTCCTGATCACAGTCCCTATCAGTGAGTGCCCCCAGGCTCCAAGGCGTGGCATACAAATATCTACAGTCATCAGAAAAACCTCAGGGTGTGTCAGCCTGGGTGCAAGACCTTTCTGTGACACGGAGTGTCCCAAAACACTTCCTGGACAAATGCTCCCTCCTGCTTCCTTGGTGGAAGGAGAACCTTCATATCTAGAACTGACCTACATTCTGCTCTTAGTTTGCACAATTTTTTTTGAACCCTGCTCGATATACAGTGTCCAGAAGAAGACATTTTGGTCAGTTTACCAGTGCATCAGTTGGTCCTTCTTTCTCCCAGCACTGCCTGCCTCTCTCAGACATACAGTCTTGTTTCTGTGAAGATGTCCTCAGCTCCTCCTGAGCAGAGAGCCAAGTGTAGGGAATACTGCATGCTCCCCTCCTTAGTTTTTTCCTGTTTCCGTTTGGTCCCACTTTAAGGTGAGCAGATGGCTCAGTGCTTCCTTTAAACAAGCACTGGCACTGGCAGTTCTGTCCTCATGCCCTTTCCATAGCCCCAGCTACACAAGCCCTCCAGTGAAAGTAAAATAGGAGTACAGTGTAACCCAGCACAGTAAAAACAAGAGGTAAATCTCCTGCCTGGAACATATGATACGGTGATGACATATCCTCCCTCCCTAGATGGTTTTTACTGAGGCTTCTTGGATTATCAGGTTGGTCAGAGTGCACAGAATATATTAATTAAAGCTGTGGAACCTGGGCTCAGCACAAAGCTCTCTAATGCATCTCAGTAGCAATGGGAAGTCCTGACATTCGTGTCCAAACCTGTAGCATCTCTGTGCTAATAGACCTTCCCTGTCAGCTGGCCGTGACTGATAACTTCTTTCCCCTTGTAAAGTCAAAGAGTTAATTTGTTATCCTCCAGATGGGGCTGAAAAGATGTGCAGCCTCACTTTTACCTGCTAAACACACGAGAAGATCCACGTGTTTTACGTAGTTCTGTTGTTCTTAATAATGTGCTGCCACTGTGGGATGAAACAAACAGATAAACTTAGAGAAAAACAAGCAAAAGCCTTGAATATTTACTTTCACTATTGCTTAAGTGTCTCAGCACCAGTATGACCAATTCATATGAAGCAGTATGCAAACACTGTTTTAATGAAAGCTATAAATACCTGAAAGTAAAATCATTAAAGAACACAGAAGTCTTTTGGAAACATAATTTGTGTATAGATTTCAGTTTTGCTTCATTAAACTAAATTCTCTGTTGGTAATGCGTTAGATATTTTATTCTAGTGAAATTTAAATCCATCATGAATATTAAATCCATATTTCTGAAGGCGAACGAGTAACAAAATTGGAGCACACAAGTTAGGATTTTTGAACAATGAGGTATTTTTCAGCACTGGATATCCAAGAGCACTTTCTGCTCTTTCCTCCTCAGTGCTGATTAAGACTGAAAATACAATGCAAGCTGTTTTATGGAGCCTATGAAGAGCTTTCTTTTCCCTTCTTGTTTTCTACTTCTCATTTGAGATGTGTTGAGTAAAGATAGTCTATAATATTTTTGTATCTGTCCCAGCGTGATGTGTTTCTGGCTGAGGCTGGACATAGCCCTACCATTGCTAGCTTTGTGAAGCTGCCTAAGATCTGTCTGATGTAGCACAAACAAAATGTTTGCTTAGGATTCAGTTTCAAGAAGCAGCAGCAGCTGAGTTTTGATGATCTCTTCCTCTGTGATTCCCACTTGTTGCCCTGTTTCTCAGCCAGTGCAGCCTCATTTCCTCATCCACTGCCAGGACTCCTACAACTTGTTAACTTTTCAGTTCCATCTTTCTCTATTTCCTGCTTAAATATTCTCTTCCTCCAGTGCTCTTGCTACGTGCCTTTTTTAACTCTGGCTGCACATGCTTGTATGGGCCCTGGAGAAAGGAAGGGACCCCTCCTGCACCTCCATCTGCTGCACTCACCTGCACCTCTCTGAGCTCACTTTGCAGGTGGCTGTGATCACACAAACACTGCACTTTGCTTTGCAGTCTGTCCATGCCAGTTAAAGTGGGATATTTTGGAGCCTGCAGCCTTCAGCAGAACTTCTCTGAGATGGGGACATGTCTCACTTGTATCTCATACATCCTTGTCTCCTGGCATTAATGCAGACTGCAGTAAGTGGGAGGCAGAGCTAGGCATCCTCCTCCTTCATTTTTTAACCAGGAGGTGCATCTTCTCCTTGTTATTTCACCATCCTTGCTTTTCCTACCGTTTTCACACAGGTGTACGTGTGTCCAGCTGTGCCACAGACTGGGCAGACAGCGTGGAATCCATTCTTTGCTAAATTCATGGATACCATAAAGCAGTCCAGGCTCTTTCTGCTGATGCTTTTCCTTCTCTTGACAACTTGGCAGCCTTCTGGGCAGCCTCTGTGGTGGTGGCCAGTGCCAAGAGTGTTGGGGCAAACTGTGGTCTAGACACCTACGATAATAAGTCATTAGCAAAACCTTTATGCTCATGCATTGGATCAGTTTTACATTTCTCAGGTGTCAGGAATGTGCTAAGCTGAAGAAAAGGTGCCTGTGGTTACGAATGTAGGAGCACGTTTATTTTACCTGTAGCTTGTTTTAATGTTAGTATTGAGCTGCCATGGTCAAATAGGTTAGACTTTGTTTAAAGTCTTGAGATTCCCATCCACAACTACTCAGTCATAAAAACAAGGCCTCAGGGATTAGACTTACAGCACGAAGTGTCTCCTGTGGAGCGAGGCAGAAAAGGAGGGCGCTTATTTCACTGAAGGAGTTAACACCAAGTGAGTTTGACTGTCTTCTATGTTAATGCAAGGCTTTTCCCCAGCTATTTTTAGCCTGTTCCAGCAGTGTATGTCCCACTGTGGTCTGGTATGCAAGAGCTTTGCTGTGAGGTTTGCAAACACTGGTATTTCTGTGTTGTGAGAACAGAGCATTTGTGTGTTATTGGAGCGTGTTCCTGAAAGGAAGGGCAGGCCACGCGTGTGATCCATGCACATTTTTGTTGTTGCCTGTGAATTACCATGTACAGCAAACGGGCTCTGGAAGAAGACATCTGCTCTTGTTAGCAGATGTCGTCATGGGCCCTTCCAATTTATAAATATGAGCCTTGACATTTATATTTTCCATGTCCAGAGCTTTCACTAGCCAGATGTTCTGAGCATTGGCTTCTTGGAGTCTGTAGCAATGACTCCTCATGGCATATTATCTATTGCACACGCACACAAAAAGCCCTGAAATTATCTGGCTCTTATCAAACAGATAAGATGGGAAAATGCACTGAGTACCCTCAGGTAATTCCTCTAAACCTGAACTGCATTTTAACACAGCTCTACAAAACTCTTTATGTTCACTCAGCTGAAAAATAAATTGTCTGGTTTAACAGGCAGAGAAAATTCAGTACCCAGTAGCACATTTGCCCTGCAGTTTGGGGGTGGGTGAGGAGTGTGGTTTGTGTTAACTCACAAGGCTGACTACAGTTGCAGACACTAAAAAGTGCTGAATGGGCTCATGCCCAGGCTGAATAGGATTCCTCAAACACAAGAATGGGTAGTAAAGCACCTGCTCCCTGTATTGCAGTTGTGGATACAGAGGTTTTTCCTTTGTCAAGGGAAAAAAACACCAGAATAAACCCGTTCAAACACCACAACCCCAAGCTGGAATTTTTTATTTGGGTGACCTACATATCTAGCAGTATCTAAGCCCCAAAAATTGCAAATCTGCTGTTCCTCTTAGCAGAGTTATATAAAATCCATAAAGTATAAAAAAATTCATCTTCCAGTGAGTTACTGTAAAGAAAGAGAAATGTCTTTAAAATTCAGTGGAAGTGCAAACACACAGCACTGTCGGTGCTAGCCCGGAGGAAAAGGATAAGGGATACAGGATTTATTTCTGGTTCTGCTATTCCCCTTCTGACTAGTGAGTTTTGTGCCCTGGAAAATGAAGTGAAGAAAAGCATGACAGGGAGTAAGGCCACATTACTGTTGTAGTGGGCAGTTGGTTTATAGGAGGGGTTCAGCCACAGTTATATTGTGGTATCTAATAAGACAAATTCATTGTGGAGTGAATCAGGAGGAAATTACATTCCCTTACACTCCCAGGAGCATGGGGTGTGCTGCGGGCTGGAAACCCAGCAGGATCCCCAAAGGGCAGCTTTGGTCTAGGTCCAGTTACTCACTGGGATGAAGGAGAAGTAGGATTTGTTTGAATTCATATGGTTTTAATGCTGTAAAAGCTGGGTTCCTGCAATTATGAAAATGCCAGGCCAAATTCAGATTTCGCTCAGATCACCTCTTCACAATTCCTGAACAGTTGAACTGAACAAAGTGAGCTTTATACCTGGGGCTGGAGCCCAGGCTCAGGGAGCCAGGGTTAGTGCCTGGGAGCTGCTGGGTGCCAGGGGAGCCTCATGTGGCAGTACCATGGAGAAACATGCTGCAGACCACGCTCTCCGAAGCTCAGTTCTGCAGAGACACTTCAGGGTCTGGGTTGTGACACCCAGCAGGGAAAAGTTTTTCAGTCTTCCAGCCCTGCAAGCCAGCAAGCAGCTTTTTATGAGCCACTGAGATGGCATCTCCAGGCTTTCAGAGGGTTTGGAAGTGCTTGAGGAGAAGGAGTTTGTGCTGTGACTGCTGTCACTGTATTTGCCAGCAGCAGGAGGAACCCAAACCTTGTAGCCAATGCAGCACTTCAATGTCCATGGAATTTCTTCCTGGTAGATGTGCTCTATGAACCTTTTTTTTTTTATTATTTTATAGGTGAGTCTTGTTGGCAAGAAAAAGAGGCCAGTGCTTTTATTCAATGGTACAAGCTTGAATTCAATACTGCTCCAAATAACTGGTTCAAAGATCTGACCCAACCTTAATTATTCTTACTGAGAGAGACACTGGAAAAATACAAGCAATGAGCAAGAAAGTGAGCCCAGTGAATTAGAGAGAAAAATGTGATACAGACTAAGCAAAGAGAAAAACTGTTATGTGGAGATGGAAAAAGAACAGGGAGAAGGAAAAAGAAAATTAAAATCAAGTGGGAAAATGCAGTATATTGGACATCCATTTAAGCTAGTTTATATTTTCGTTGTTCACTCTGTTCCTTAATACATTGCACAGACTTCTCTATAGCTGAAATAACTTTATCTTAGAGAACAGTCTCCGAGAAAACACTTAATTTGACAGGATGTGTTAGGTATTTCCCCACTACCACCTATTCTAAATCATTTTAAAATCTGGAGGGGAAAGTCGATATCTTTTGCAGTGTTTAACAAAAAAGTGACAGGGTCAAGTATATACATCTCTATGAATGTATGTGTTCCCCAAGCACATCTAAACATGCATGGTTAATTCTGTGCATCTGCAAAAAGTATTTGAGCCATAGGGCCCACACAATGCCAAACAAACACTTGAGTACACAGAGGAAAGGGCAGGGTGAGTCACTCTGGTTCCAATTAATTGAAAGGTTGAGCCTGAAATGTAAAATACGGATTACAGTTTTGACCACCCCAAAAATATAAATTCTTTTGCATGTGGGGCTGTATTGGTGAGAGCAGGCAGTTTGCAAAATACAGGCAAAAACCAGATATTCTGCTCATGCTTGGGATTTGGTTCAAAACCACCTGATTGCAGCTCCATCAAACTAACTCCTCACGTGTTGTGTATCAGCAGGTTGCCCAAAAATCTTCGCTGGCAGGATTTTTCCAGTGCTAAGCCCATCTGTGTTTGTGCCCTTGATGTTTTTGCTTAGTTTGGCTGCAATAACTGCAGTCATTATCTGTCCAATGAGCAGTGGAACAAGTCTGTGGTTATTTGAGCCGTGATGATGAGTGCCTTAATTGCACACACAAATCAGGTACACAGCCAGATGTGTGCAGTGGGTGGGGGCAAGTTTGGGGATGGTTTGGAGCCCACATCACTATTTAGACAATCGTGAGCACATCCTGTCTCAGATGTCAGTGCAGGACTGGTGGAACAAAGGGCTCCAAGCCATCCCCTCTTAGCAAGGGCCAGGGTAAAACTGGGATGCATTATCCTGCCTCTGTGATTGCCTCGTCCCACTGCAGAAACACAGGGGATATTCTTAGAATATTAGAGAATCATCAAAGCATTTCTTAGAAGGGCAAAGGAAAGAGCTAATGTTGTCATCTCCTGTCTCGGGACCACCCAGACACTACTACACATCATGGGTCTTCATCTACAGTATCTTGAATTACTGTTCACAGGGATTTTAAAGAATTTAATTTCTCTTTTTTTAGCTCTTTTTTGGCTTTTTTTTTCTTTTTTTCCTTTTCTTTCTTTTTTTTTCTTTTTTTCCTTTTCTTTCTTTTTTTTTCTTTTTTTTTTTTTTTTATGTTGAATGTTTATTTTTTTTTTGGTGGG
>VZRS01001505.1:160691-254010 GCA_013398055.1 Ifrita kowaldi
TTTTTTTTTTTTTTGAAGGATGACATGTAGTTTCCTGATGGGCTGGTTTTAATAAGGTCAAAATCTTTGTTGTTGCCAAATCAGAGAGGAATATAACATCTTTTAGTCATTAGATGGGAATGGGGTAATTACTCAGAGGGTGTGCTTCAAAGGTTATTGGTTTTTACAGCATTCTGTGTTTTTACACCATTCTGCAGTTGTCTGGAAGGGAGCAGCAGGCCTGATTCTGCCACAGGTGTGGGTGCAGGATTTGTACTCAAAGGGTTTTCCTAAAGGACTTTGGGGCAGGATGTTGAAGCATCCACAGGGCCATATACAGTCTCCTGGGGATGGGAAAAGCTAAATCTGACTGTGAGGTGCAGGAATCCTTCCCACAAACTGGAATTTCACCTCAGAAAAGGGCCCTTGGGCTGTGCTGGATTTGTTTCTCACCAGCTCCTTCCCTACCTGCTGGATGCATCCTCCTGTCCACCTTTGCCTCACTGTGTTCCCCAGCCCTCAGGCTGCATTGCTGTCACAGCAAACTCTCCTTTCCCTGTCTCAGACACCGTCCCCACTGCCCCATCCATTCCTGTCCCATCCCTGTCCCCTCCTCTGGCCTCACAGCAGATGATCCCCTTTGCCTTAACAACGTGACCCACCTGTGGCTTTAGGATGCCCCTGCTCAGCCTCGCTGCAGGTCAGTGTCTCTCCAGGGCTGAATTTGTCTTCACAGAGATGTTTTGCAGGTGGCCTGAGCCATGGGGACCTGCAAATCAGAGCGAGGGCCTGCAAAACACTTCAGGTTGTGTTAATGCTGCTGGTGTCACACTAACGCTCCAAGGTCCTGACTCTTGAGTCAGGGGGCTCGTAGCAGTAAAGTGATTTAACGAGCTTTTGATGGTTCCTCAGTGGACGACTCGGGGATAAAAACTAAATCTTCTGGCTTCCAGCCCACAGCCTATCCTGAGAGGGGCCCAAAACTGCACCAGAGGAATCTGAGCTGCATTTCAGCATTGAACCTCCTCCTGCTTACACCATCATGGCCCCCCCAGAGCCCCTGATCCAAGTGAGCCACCTTCTCCTCCTTCGTGTCAAACTCCGGAGCCAAGACCCCATGGAAGGGACAGCAGCTGCAGCCTTGCTGTGCCTGGTGTTGGGGAGCTGCTGCAGGACTGCAGAGGGGAACTATGTCCCACCAGCTGCTGCTTTCTGCACTGCAGAATCAGCAGTCTTCCTCTTCACCACCCTGCTGTCCCAACCCAATTTAGGAACCCATCCCTACCAGTCAGATCCCCCAGTGGGGCCAGAACTTGATTGGGATTCAGGAGACCTGAATTCCAGAGATAGAGAGCTTTGGAAGCAGCTCGTCTCACCTACCTTGGAGATATGCCTTGGGAGGGAAAGGGTTGTCCTCTTTAGGTGTCTTGTTCCCTATAAACTGTAGCAGGAAGACAGCTGAATAGCTCTGGCTACAGGCCTGCATTTGACATAGCCACAATTAATGCCTTTTAAATCCTTCTAAAGGCCAGGTCAGCTGAAGGACTGCCTGTGGTTCTCTTTAATGGCACATTTAAGCATCCCATCCTTGTGTGCAGTGTCCTGCTCCCCAGCTGCACTTCAGTACCTGGTGACAGTGTGGCTCGTGGTCATGGCATGCTGTTCACAGCCTTCAGAGCCAGTCCCTGGTGAAAATTGTGCTTCCCTTTCCATCTTTTCCCTTAGTATCCTATTCTTTCTCCTAGAGATGACCCATGGCAGATGTCCTAACAAAGAGCAGGGGTGGGGGATTAGATCTCTGCCAGGGTATTTACACTGCCCTTTGCCTCTGCACAGCGGGGAGGCTCACAGGTGCCCACTTCTCAAGGGGAATTGCTCAGTGTCAGTCTCCAGAGGAGCTGGAGCACTGAAACAAGGCAGGATCAGAACTTGACATTGCTCTCAGAAGGAGAGATGGCTCCCATTTGAGTCCCTTCAGAAGGAGAGCTCAGATGGACAGTAACGGGCTGTGGAAATGCTCCTGGTGCTGCTGCTGACCCCTCTGTCCATCACATGGCTGAGGCTGTGCTGCTCACAGCGAGGGTGCTTGCACTCTGTGGGACATGGCCAGAGATCCAGGCTCCCTGTAACCCTGGGGTAACCAAAAAATATCAGGGAGAAGGCTCTTTGGCTTATGCCAGATCTTCTCTGCTGGCCCCAAACCAGCGTGTGATAGTGCTTACTCACTCAGACATGCTAAGGCACTTTACTACACTACTGCAAATAAGCAGTGGCCTCCTCTGGACCAAAAACTGGATTCCCTAATCAGATCCAGGTTGGATTATTATTTTTTTTTAATGAACTGAACCTTGTGAAAGCATGAGCCTCTTGGCCTTGGTCCCGCAAAGGGCTTTAGGATGTGCTGACTTGTAGGTATGTGAATAACTAGTGCTGGAAGCACTTTTTTGCTCTCAGTCCTGCTCATCTGGGACCACAGGGCTCAGCATCCTGCAGGATTTACCCCACAGGCTGCAAGAACAGTGTCTGAAAGGAAGGTAATGATAAAGAGATAGATGGGGAGAATGGAACCTATGTTGATCTAAAGAATCCCTTCCAGAAACACATGAAACAATAATACGAAAATTTTGGGAGATGGAGACTTCATGTTCCCTTTAAGAGGTTACTCTATTGGTCTTCAAAGTTAAATCCTTGTGACGTATCTCTAGTGGATATTTTACCCCCCAACATACTCTTTTTAGCTTTTGGTTGAGCACTTACTCTTTTCTTTGAAATGTGTGGTCAGACTCCTTGCCAGCCAGCTCATTTACAGACTGCAGCGGGTTGGTCCCAGTGCTTTAAGCAGATGTATTTTTCAAATCTTGATGAATAAATTTTGGTGACATAAATAGGCCTGGTTAGTTCCAAGAATAATTGTCTTCACTTGCAGAACATTATTTCTGATCACCAGAAAAATAATATGATCAGTCCTTTCACATCTGTTCATTAAAAAAAAGGGGGGGATAAAAAAACAGGGTGAATTTTGTTTGAAAAGAAACAGGAAGCATATGCTTAATATCACTTAAGAAAACCCCTAGCCATCATAAGGTTAACATCAAATCACAAATGCAAAACAGTCATTACTGTATTTACTCAAAAATTTTCTTTCACTTTACTAGCTTTTTAGGTTTTCAATTGAAACATGCATTTTTCAGGTTTCAATCTAGCTTCTTTCATCAGATGCTATTGTAAGAAAGGCCGTCTGAGTCAACATTTGCTTACACTTATTAAAAATAGTTGTCTTGTGTTTACATAGCTCCTTTGATCCAGAAAAATCCCCAAACACTTTGTAAGTTATACTTGAAAGGGTTACTTCCTCCACCCTGAACAGAACCACATTGGGACCAAGGCACGGCAGCAGATTAAAAATGGATAGAAACATCACCATAATTGAGTTAGTGCTCACCCCCTCAGAGAGCCACCAGTTTTCCTTGAGCTTCAGAACAGCTCCAGGGACCATAATGGTGGTTTGGCTTTTGGGGGCAAAAAGTAGTGCCAGTACTGCCTGTCCTCTTGGAGATTGCCTGTTTTTCATGCATTTTGCAGATACGGAGGCAGTGGTACCTCCTGCACCAAGCACAGGGCTGGTGGGATCTCACCTAGGCCTACTGTTTCCGTTTTGGGGCATCTCATTCCAGAGAAGACATGAACCAGAGCCAGGGAAGAGCAGAGGAAAGGATGGAGGGAAAGCACTTGAGGACTTGCAAAGAAATTGAAACACGTGGAGGGAATTGTTAGTTTAAAAAAGAGAAGGTGAAAAATGGTTAAACCTTCAAAATATGTGAAAGGCTGCTGAGAAGAGGAAAGGAATAAACCTACCTGTCCATGGGTACAGGACAAGTCATGACCTTACACTGTAGCAAGGGAGATTTGGTGAAGCATCAGGCAGTAATTCTGGGCGTCAGAAATGGTGAAATGCTGGAATGGATGTCTGGACAGACTCTGGAATTGCTGTCATTATCACTGTTTTCTTGAGACTGGATTAGACATAAATGTCAGGACAGGTTTAGATCCTTTTCCTGGGCCAGAAAGACTCTCCTGGTCCTAACCTGTGTCCTTGTGCTGTGGTGTCCCACGTGGTCAGATGAACCCTACTTACATGGATGAACCGAGTCATGCTAAAAGTCAGTTTGGGAGCTCCCTTCAAGGTCCTTGCAAGACAAACCAGAGCAGAAATTCTCTGAATGGGTTGCATGTGTGTTTGTTTTATTTTTCAGCTTTAAAATGCACCCAAATCATCAAGGTGCTTCAGCACACCCCCAGCTTAGAGGACTTGGACCATGTAATTGCATTCAGTAGAATCTGTGCACAAAGCCTGTGCCTGAGGCCCCATTTTTGGGGAAAGTTTTACACATCCTAATGATGGGTAGACAATGCATGAGTAATGCACTGATTTGAAAAACTGCCCTATTATCTGATCAAAAGAACAAGCTCATGAATATGATACCGCAGGTCATTTGGCTAAAACATACCTGGAGTCTTCCAAGATTTTAAAACAATCCCATACACAGAAGCAAAAAAGAGAGTTATGAACAGCAGAGCCAGTGGTTGCCTGTTAACCACAGATCATGTGGAATGTTTTATTAAAGATATTTTTATCAGACACAAAAGGCTGAAATACAGAATATCCTGGGCTGGCAAGAGCAGACGTGATAATAATTTAGATTATTATCCCACAGATCTGTGATTCATTTTTATTATTCTCTGTGTTCATTTCAGGAATGTTCAAACCCTTCCCAAGGAAGGTTTCTGGTTGAGTTCAGGGGACTCTGCTTTATCTTTAGGGAATGTCTGAGGGTCAGTGAGATCCTACATGCACGTGCAAATGCGCTCAGAGGGAGTTTGCAGAAGTCATCTCCTGACACCAGGGCCACCTCTAAGATTAGGTTATAATCCAACCTGGCTGTCCAGGGCCCCGCTGTAACCCCTAGGAAGTGAAACACCCCGAGCAAGAGTAAGACCCTCTAGAGAGCTGCATTGGAATGAGGTGGACCAGCTTCTGGAACAGGTTCTTCCCATTCGCTACAGAGCAGCCTAGTTACAAACTGGGACCAGAGGTTTTACAAGGACCTGTAGCATTTGGTAAAAGGGATCATTCTCTTTAAATCTCTCTAAACCACCTTGGCAGTCAGCTAAAAGTACATTAAGGAAATGTTTTGTATGGATAAACTGTGATTCATTTGCTATTAGCAAATGCTTTGTACATGTTAGTGGAAACACACTGTTCTTCTCTTGTAAAGCACTTAAGGAGTTTTTGAAAACAAACAACCCCGCCTAACAGTATTTATCTTGACAAGAATGCTTTTATACAAATGTAATGACTTGAAAACAGAAAATAACCTCATTAACTAAGGAGAAGTGATCGACAATTCTCAGGTCTTTGAACAAAGGAGAAAAGAAAATCAACAAAAACAACCAACAACAACAACAAAAAAAGCCCCATGTCCCAAAACACTTACAGAAGTTGACTAGAACACAGAAACATCATACAGAAACATAAAATGTTAATTTAAGGCTGCCTTAGGAATCCCTTAGTTGGCTGATGAGTGGGCTTGTGAGGCTTTTACAGGTTCCCTGGCTAGCCTGTGTGCACAGAACATCCCTGAGGAGCAGAATGACAGTTTGTGCAAGGGAAACTCTAATCTCACTGGAGGATCAAGCCCATAGAATGCATCAACAGCAGGATACACAAAAACTGGAAGTCTGAATGGCATTTTGGTGATTTTTTTTTTAAATTGAAATTGAAAACCAGACCCTCCTTGTAGTTTAAAATTTAATTTAGGGCAAAGTTTTGTAGTTCTGTAACATGACAATCAGTACCAAAAGACGAGGACAGACACCTACCTGTACCTTAGGGAAATCTGATATAGGGGAAAAACCCAAGTTGTGATCCCAGTGACAGTGCTGCCAGATGTGTGCACCACAGCATCAGTCAGCGGGATAAATGAGATCTGGATCAGAAATTGAGGCATGACTGCATTTGTGTGGGATTTCTCAGAGCATGTAGTACCGCTTTGTGTCAGAAGTTTGCTTTAATGATGCTTTGTGTTCACTGTTCATGCTGATATTACTTACATTACAGGAGCTTGGCCACACTGTGCCTCATCCAGTACCATTCCTGCCAGGCAGATTGGAAACAGCAGCATTAATTTATCACAGAGCAGCTCTTTGTGTTAAGTGACTGCAGCAGTTTTGATGCAATATAGCAGAAACTCTAAAGCTGGGTGTCTTATATCATCAGTTCAAGACATAAACCAACCACTCCCTGTGGGAATTCAGAGAACTTTCTCCAACAAGCCTTGATTTCAGAGTTCTCTCTTCACAGCAGTTTGTTGCTCTGGAACAAGCACTTCTCCTCAGTGTCAGAATCCTGATACTGGTTAGATGGATTATCTGCTCCCATGAAGCAATTCCTATGCCTTTAATTGAAGACTGCCTTTTCTTTTTACTCTAATTCATTGCACATTAGTTAAGATCACTTCTAGCTGCAGAACAACTATCCCACCCAGAAGCTGTGGTGACAGTATAAAGGATGAGGGACGAAATGAAGTGACTTCTCCCAAAACTCCAGGATGAAGTGTAATGTGCAGGGATTGTCCATGGGATTTGATGTTGACCAGTGCCCTCTTCGGGGTGGGCTCTGATCTTTTCAGTTTGTGATTGACTCAGCACATTTCAAGCATCTCAGCTGAAATCTATCTTGGTATTGCTTACACAGAAAAAGACAAAAGCCTTCAGTCCTTCTAAATTCTGTTTCTGTGCATGAATCTGAAGTGAGATGTCATTCCTTTTATCTGATATTATGCGAGACATAACCTTTTTCTTCCAAGGTCAGGATCTTGGATAATGTAGCTAAATATTTATAGGACTGCATAGCTTCTTACCCCATAAAAAAATTATTTGAGGGTCATTTTCAGTGCTTCCAAGTCCCCTTTATGGAAGATTTAGAGAATCTGCAGGTATTAGTGTCACAGCCTTTTTTTCAGGGGACTTTGCGTTTTTTCTCCTTGCTCCTCAGCAGAATGTCTTGGGTTTAAGTCCAAAATCCACCCTGTGCAGTTTGCATGCTTGGTTGTGCTGCTCCCTGACAACTGGTGGATTATGGATCATCCAGTAATGGATGCAGTGGGGGCATTTTATGAAATGGAGATTACAACTTAAACTACCAAATCAATCGTAAATGGACCTTTTTGACCTCCAGTGTCATGGGAGTCATGATGAATTCCAACCTGCAAATTCAAATCAAAGTACTAACTCAAGCTACAATCAATAAGCAATCACACTGCTATTGAGGCAAATCTGCAGTCAGGGAAACCTAACGCTGACTGAGTCTGGTTTTGGCTTTGTGATTTGATCCAAAATGGCTTAAAGCCAGGGAAAGAAATGAACCTGCTTGGTGCTCAAGGTTATCAGCTGTGTAAGGGGATCCTGGGAAGTTCTTTAAGGCTTGTGAAACAGGGAAGGGATGTGTTCTGGCTCCTTCTGGACTCAGTATAGGATCCATGGTAAGTAAGACCTGTCACTGAGACAAGGCAAACTTTCAGAGCTTTGGTGTGAGGAAGGGACATAAGAATGAGGTCATCCTGGGTCAGCACAAGGATACATTTAGCACAGTCTCTGATGCTGGCCAGTAATGGATGCTGAAAAATGGAGTGCAGTTAGTCAGATACATTAGGAGCAGTGCCTCCTTTGGCTGTATTTTACCAGCAGCCAGAAGCTGAGGGACATCCTGGATCAGAGCTGTTTCTACATCATCGCAGTTATCAGTCTCTGGCTCTCTCCCTGGTGTCTAAAGCATGAAACAGTAGTTATAATGATAATGATAATGATAATGATAATAATAATAATAATAATAATAATTGGAATTGTCATTGTGGCTGCTACCACTTGGAATGACAGTTCACAGAGCAGAAATAAGGGTTCTACTTTTTAATTTCCTTCTCTTGTGTTTTCTTTTAGCACCACCACGTTGCCTTCCTATATCAGGATAACCAATGGCTATATCACAGTCAAACCTCCCATCTGGATTTCCAACCAGCTGGATCAGAGGCCACGTCCTGACCGCCCATCCCAGCCCCAGCCCACGAGCTCAGCCCCAGCCAGCCTCTCATGGCCATCAATAACATTTCCTCTCTGCATGGCCATAGCTTCTTTTCTCCTGAACCTACTGCAGCCCTCCTGACCACATTAGTATTACGTGCAATCCCTTGGAATAGAGAAGAGAGATAATTTATGAACGAATTGGAGTTTAAGACAACAACAGTTACAAGCTGGACCTTCTCAGTGACTCAGTAGTGCCTTCTAGCTGATTTTGTCTCTTTGCCCAGATACATTTTGAAACTCTAAAGCTTTATTGTAACACTGACTTACATCTTCTTTTTGTAGAAGGATCTTTATTTCCCATAGTGCTATGGGGTTTTGTAAAATATACATGTTCATATAAAGAAAAAAAAAAGAAAAAGAAAAAATGTATTTATTCGACTGGTAAACTTATTTTTCTTGTTGTATATGTTAATAACATCCCTATTAATCAGTAGCGATGGTGAAACAGATAAATTAATATTTTCTATATTTGTTTTCTGACAACTCTGCAAATGTCTGAACTGACACCAAATGAATGCCTTCTTTGTTTCTTTAACCATTTCGTTTTACAGCAACTGTCCAATAAGTACATTTCTGCTGAACTTCTTTATTTTACTTCTTTTATCTCATTAGCATAACTTACACTGAATAAAGCAGATCCTGCTCTCTGGGGCCTGTGCTCATTAGAAAAATAGGTGCATTCTTAACTCGTTAGCTGCCACAACCTAAAATACCAGTTATTTGTACATGACTTAGTAAGTCATTAGTCAGGATAATCCTCTGCATTCCCCCTGTTTTCTTTAACTAAACTATTTAACTTCTTTGGAATTTACCAGTTTCTCTCTTTGCCCTGGGATTAATTCATCAGCTAACGCAAATTAAGACACCTTTTTCTTAATAAAAAATTGCTTTTAAAGTCCGGAATAATCCTACTTGGAATTATTTTCTTCTCTCCCTCATTTTATATAAACATAAGCCTACAACCTTTTGCAGCATAAATGAGAAGAGAGCTTGGTCTGTCTGTAGATTATAAAGATGCAGTGCCCTGTTAATCTACAGAACTCCTTTGTACCAGTTGTAGTAATGCCTATGGACAACTGGAGGCAAAAAACATCTACAAATTTCTGTCTCTTGCTGCCATGAGCTGATAGAGCTGATATCTCTGTGCTGAAATAGTTATGTCTTGTCCAAAACCTGCTCAACACCACAGGACTCAAACTAACCCCCGTGTTATGGAGACATACAGGACATTCTTCCATTTTTAGACGACAGTACCTGACTTAAATGGAAAAGTTATGACACCTTACACTCACTGAAAAATGTGCTCCCTTACCCAAGCAGTTGTTGCTCAGGAATGAGATTTACCCCATCTGTGGGGAAAAAAAACACTCACCATCTTAAAAATTATTATGTTTAAAAAGGCATGTAGATGTTTTCTCATCACCAGAACATGATGAAAAAATCTCTTTGGATACAAGAGTTTAGAAAATCAGTTTTGGTTGAAATAGTGGGGTTTTTTTCTAAGTCATCTACAAACCAAAAGTCAAAACTACATGATGAAAACATCTTATTTAGAAAAGAAGTCTCAAAATCGGAAAATACAATACAAGCTTTTCTTTATGGAAAAGCTGTGCTTCTCCACCTTGGAAAAAAGATGATGATGACAATTGTAATAGCAATACTGATAAAATTCTGGCTGAAAACAACCCTGTAAGTTTCCCAGCAGCCCTACAGCCCAGTCTCCAGAGCTGCAGATGATTCCATGCAATCTGCAAGACTCTGCAGTGAGTGAGAGTTCAGAATTCACGGTTTGCTCCTTGTCATACCAGTTATTTCAGGAAAGTAGGATAGAAAGTAACTAGACTACAAAAATCACATGATTGCATGATGAAATACTGAGCATTTCCCTCATGCATCCCAGCCCATTGCCTTGCAAAGGCCAGGGACAATACAGGTAACTTCTTTTTAACTTACTGGACACCGTGACCCCCAGCCTTTGCTTTATTTTTGACAGCAGGTTGTGTAGGTTTCTGGTCAGTTGAAGTGGGTACAGCACAGAGTGCTATGAGCTTCCCCACTTACTTTTGTTTTTTCAAGTACAAAAAAGTTGATAAGGCTGAATGGAAAACATTGAGCTTTGCCCCAAATGTGAGATTCAAACAGACCCCGTGCATACTTTCATATTGTGTATTTTGGCTAGCAGAAGATTAGAGATGTTAGTTTTGGACAGAAGCCATTCACCTTGCATAATATTTATTGCACAGAGATGGATATTGGAAACATATTTTGAGAACTTTCATTTTGGTTTTATTTGAGCTATTACTGTAGAAATGCCTTCATTTGAATATAATGGTTTAACAGACCTTCAAATTCAACATTAATGCATTTTAAAAAGATTATTGGTTCTCCTGATGTGTCCAAGGCAGAGACGAAAACTGACTTATAATGTCTTATTTACAAGAATGTAACTGGAAATAAGGTAGGCAAATCTTAAGGGTGATGATAGGTTACGTAGTAAAAGTGAACAGCCAACAAACCAAAACCCACTGAATTTTATTTGTTGTAACCGGATCGTATCCAGAAATTATTCTGTGGTACTATCCCAGGAATAATTCCAGGTGTTGGGAAACCTACAGTATAAATAGACAAGACCATGTAAAGATAAGGGAGAGGAAAAAAAGCAGAAAACAGAAACAACTTATCCAAGACTGAAAGGAAAACAAACAGGACCAAGACTAGAAATTACAGTTCTGAAGTTTCCCAATCTGTGGCTTTCTCCATAAAGCTCTGGAGCCTTTTTTTTTTAATATTAGGAGCAAACAAATCTCTCCACACTCCCAGCTGTCAACGTGCTGCACAGAATAGTCACTCTTTTGTCACCAGCAAGGTTTTTGGAGTTCCTCCTGCACTGGACAGTAATATTCAGTATTCATTAGCTCAGATACTGTGGTACGTTTGGCTGTCACAGGATGTAAATGGCTTGGATATCAAAGCATGTTTTAACATCTTTGCATTTCCTGGGATTTTGTCTGTAATTCTGGGAAATTAATGAATTTTACTGGAAGCCTTGTGCTGGTGCCTCACATTTGTGCAGTGCAGGTGCCGAAACAAGGTGTCTCTTGGATCTGGGGTCTCCACACCTAATTTTTGCCACCTAGAAGCAGCTCCCTCAGTCATCTGAGCTCTCTCTGGCTCTGGGAGGAGACATGACTTAAAGGTTAAGTAGGGTTTTGTAGATCTTAGCTCAGGAGCCCCACGTCAATGGCTTCAGCACAGCACTCTCACCAAACACTTGTTTTATTCTCTTGTCTTACCCTAAAGTACGACTTAGGATCACTTTTTTCAGCACATGACCTGTATGCAGAGCAATGCTGGATAATGAACCCTCACTGTGGTTGATAAAATGGCCTGTTTACTAATCAGCATTAATTGAAGCACAATAGGACTGGTTAGCACAGACCTATGCACACCCTTTGCAATGGGTCATGATTTCTGAATTTCTAATGGTTTTCTAAACCATGAGTTTAGAAGCTGGACCAGATTTGATACATGCTCTGGAAGTAACACTGACTACCAACTTCAGGGGACTTCAGTTTCCTCTGTGGGTTTCTCAGAAAACTAAAAACCGACTGTTTTCTTTCTTCTGAAGGAAAGCTCAAATTCCCATGTAATCACAAGATTCCAAGAGCAGGAGATTTAATGAAAATATTCATGCACGCTACATATAACAGCTTATCTCTGAGAAACACACTCAAGAGTCACCCAGTGTCTGGCAGTCTAGGACATGACTTTGGATGAGTCCAAAGCTCAGTGGTCGCATGATTCATCTTCTCAACTCAGCTACAACTGACACCAACACAACTCACATTAAATGTAACTGTAGCATTATAAACAAATGCTGAATATCTGCCAAGGTCTTGCCCTGGTGGGATAAATAATCCCATATCATCAGCAACAAATCTAATTTCTCCTCTTCTGGTGTTTTGGTGCTTTTCTTGCTTAACTACAGATGCTATATTAACATGCACTGCCACTTGGAGAACCAGTCAGTAAGCTGGGACAGAAGGTATTTTATATTTTATGACTGATGTAGTTTCTCTGCAATCCTTCAAGCTGTTGAATAATGCAATAAGTCTTCCTGCAATAAATGATGAACATGATTTATGGTAACTATGCTTTATACAGGTGTCAAAAATCTGCTTTGTTGAACTTCCCTTCCCATTCCTCCAACCTCCACTGTAATTTAGGAGCACCCAAGGTACAGGGTTGTATATTTATCTAAGTTCTTCAATATGCAATTGTGGAGAGAGATGGAAAGAGGGAGAACTTAATCTATGTTTAGTGCATTGATTAGTCAAATGATATGACTCAGTCATTACCATATACCCCTGTTAGGGAGGAATTTCCCATCATGTATTTATGTTAGAGAAACCAAAGTGCCAAAGTTATTATCTCAGCATAAATGTTACCATGCCAAACTTTGCTTGGTGCCGTATTTCTGTATTCTATCCAAAAGTTACATGGTCTTGTCCTATCTCTGAAGTGATCAATGTTCCATGGAGTGTGCTAAAACTCAGCTTCAATTTAAGCACGTTTCAGCTTAACTGAAGCAGAAAGATAACATGCTGAAGTTTGAGATCATGGTGGGGGGGGTGTGTGTACATTTATGTGTGTGAGTTGTGTGTGTTCTGTCCCAACCCAAATTCAGCCTTTCCTGTGACTAACATTTCAGGAGGCACCTTAATCTAGCTAAAGGCAGAGAGGTCTTTGCAATAAGTAGTCAATACTTTCCTTCTACAGGACTGATTAACCATCCTGCAGATTTGTGCTCACACTGAAATTCAAATTGCGTATTTGTCAGTTTTCAATTCAAATGTACTTCAGATATTTTTTCCTGTTCCGCCTCCTGCTTTTGTGAACTGTTTTGAAGAGTGTAATAAAAAGATGCTTTCTAATATTATTTTATCAAAATATTTTTGTAGCATAATATATTAATAAAATGTTATTATAAATCCATAGCACAATAATCTCATGTGTCTTGATTCTTTCCTTTGCACTAAAAGCTGAAAAATCACTGAAATCACTGAAAAAAAGGAGCGTTCTGTTTGTGGGACTTAGGCATGCTGCTTCTTTTATGCCTAACACCAACATGGGATGAAACACGGAGAAAGCCGAACCAAGCTCTTTCCTACTCCCTTCCCTCTCCACATCAAGATACAGAGACACAGAGATTTACTCATTTTTCTTGGCATATTGCTTTTTCTTGCATCCAAGCCATGCCTTGGAGCTGGCACTGCAGATTTCTTGCTGATCATTGTTTACTTAAATGTGTGCTAAATCATTTGGTCTTTAACACACCATTTGGAGAGGACTCCACCAGCAAAGCTGGTTTAGAAATACCCACTGTAGGAAATGCAGTGGGAGGTACAAACACTGGAGCTGGTTTGAATGAGCCAAACATGGCACAGGAAGGGCCTGTTGCAAAATAGAAGGGAAACTCTTGAAAAACAAAGCTAAAAAGGGTCCATCTATTGAAATACCAACCAGACTGCCAAAGCTGCTTGCCATCCTATCTTTGGAGTCTCAGCCCATCTGGAGAGTCTGTGTGGTCCAGCCATGGGCTATCCCTGGCAGATGCATTTGAGGCAGCACATCTGAGGGAAAACACACCATTGCTTGTGCATTTAATCCCCACTGAATCAGGGCTGAGCTGCACCTGATTGTGGAGGGACTGAACACATCAAGCCAGACTGGGGGAAAGCTGGAGTTGAGCTTAACATTATGGTAATTGTCTGCTCCAGACTCATCCCAGAGAGGTCTTCATCCAACACACACAAAGGGGCTCCATAATATCTCCAGGGGCTCAAGTGGAGCAGAGGGAACCACTGAAAAATATATTAAAATATCTGTGCCCAGTTAGATGTACACAGGGGGTGTCCAAAGACAAAAATAACCAGACATCCACAAGTCTACTGCCAGTAATGGAAACAATAGTAATGGGAAAAATAGTATGTGTTTAGATTGCTAAATAGCTGGATGGTGGGAATACAATTACTGAATATCACTGGGGTATTAAAATAAAAAACATTGAAACTTTATAGACCATTGCAGAGTCTGTATTGGCTTTTTTAACATACAGTTTCTCCCATTACACAGAAGAGCAGCAAGTCCTGAGCACCTGATTCATTTGAGCAGCAGGTCTCAGTCCTGCAATCTCAAACATCTTGCTCCACAGCATGCCAGCACTTCATTAGCTAAGGCTGCACCTTTGGGTGCAAGCCACGGTGCAAAGCACTGCACTTCATTCCATTTTCCACATTTAACAAGGATACTGTTAAAATGGCAGAACAAATTGCACAGAGCCAAACCTCCACCAGGCTGGTTTTCAGAGGAATGATAACAATAATAACTGTGACAGCGAGTTCATGCTCACAGCCCTCATTCACACCAGGAGCTCCCTGCCTTCCTGGAATGAAATGCAGTTTGAACACAGGGACCAAGATAATGCGAGAAAACATCAACAACAGGCAGATAGAGGCAAAGCAAATGAAAGACAGATGTAGGAAGGAGAGTGAGAGCTTTCTGCTTTGTGCTCATCCCATATCTCTATTGTCCTATGGAATATCAGTTCTCCAGTCCTCTTGTGTGACGTATGATGTACCTTTTCTTTCTTCATATGAAAGCCATTGGTTTTTGTTATAAAGTGATGGATACACAGCCCCAACCAGCCCTATGTGACTGAATCACTTTGAGCAGCAGTGCCCTTTTTCTTTCCAGAGATCTCTGCAGCTGTTTGTCTTGGCAAGGGTGGATTTGTCCCCAGATTCATCCTGTTTGAAGTCCTTTCCACCCACTCACGTTAGCCTGAGCGTTCACCTCATTTTTAATGGGAGCATTATCATCTTCAGTTTTGCACTGGGGAAAACAATTCTCAGAAGGGGAAGAGACAGAAACTCACACCTAACCATCTTTCTTGAACAAACCGTCTTCATCCAAACTGTAGGAGGCAAGCACTTCGAGGAATTTGCCAAGAATTGTTTTTCTCTTAGCAACGGTCCAGACCAAAAGTGGACACAGATATAATCTGTGATATCATCTCTCAACCACAAGGATCCTATGAAGACCCATTAGTTCGGACAACGTGTGCTCTGCACGGTGGTTGTGGATTGAAGGATGGACAATGCTGGCTGTGTTCTCTGGCTGTGCCTGGGCCAACTGTGGCCCTGAGGGCAGGATCCAGTCCACACAATAACCTTATCCTGCTGCTGCCTTTTCCTCCAAGCACTTCATGGGCGGCCAAACATTTGTTCTTGACCCTGTTTGTGGCACTGAATCTCATTTGCCACTGCTGGGTCCCTGGGAGACATCTCGCTGTGCAGAGCCTGGGGCTGGAGGTAAAGCTTGGCTCCCCATCTCTGAGGGTTTAGTGATGACACGCCAGCACCTGGGCCCCTCCTGTGGCTGTGCAGGCCTGTAAAAAGACACACGAGGTGAGATCATGATTCATGTGAAGAGAGCAAAATTCTGAGCCCTGGTTGGTTTCCCTTAAAAATACCTAACTTTCCTTGGAACCTCACCCTTCCTGGGCCGTCTTTATCCAAAAGCATTAACACCAAGGTGGGGGTGGGAGGTGAGGGGAAGGTTAAAGTGTTGGTGTTAATGGAAGACTCAGACATTAAAAGAGTATCCCAGGTTTGGAGCCTCTGTCGCCTGCTGCCAGCAGCAGGCCCTGCTTGAAAGGAAAGTACCTATCTCAGCATGCAGTCAGGAGGAATAATAAAACTCTGGTCATTCAGAGGCAGGGAAGAGGAGAAAAACACTCAGAAATGTGCAGGCTTATGTTTCTCTTGAACTTTCAAAATAATTTTCTCTCCCACCCAGAGATTAGTCACAGAAGCAAATGATACCATATCTGGGAAAGAAGTCAGGTGGATGGAAATGATCTTTGGGGAGAAGGAGAGGAAGAAGGGAGCAGACATTTACTTCTCTGCCTGCCTTGCTCACCTTCCCGTTTCTCTGAGACCGAATATACAAATGAAAGAGCTGTGAAAATGTCAAGTGTTTGGGTCCAGCCTAAAGCCAGTGGGGGCTTTAAATCCATCCTCAGGCCAGTGAGGTTTTCTATTTCTGTCTGGTGGATTTGAGGAGCTGACTTTGCCACTACACGATCCCCTAGAGCTCCCACTCTGCAAGGAGCTTCATTTCTCCCAGAGGCCCCCATGAAATGATTTTCCACACATTTTTCCAGATTCAAATGAAAAAGAAAAGGTTAAGGGACTAATGAAAGCATGCTCATAAACACCATTCCATGGGAAAGACTAGCGTTTGCTATGGTTTTCAAAATAAAATCCCAGGTCCTCCAAGTACTTCTGAAGCACTGAGTTGGCCTTCACAACACCCAGAGGTTTCAGGTAAAGAACAACCTCAGCCCCCTCTTAATAAGGTGGGAAAATGAGGTGGACAGTGGATTTTATGACATGCCTGAAATCACGAGGGACATCTGTGGGAGCAGGATTCAGAAGGCAGCCCTTCCTCTATGGTACACTGTTCTCCGAAGCATGGCTCGTTTATTTCAATTAATAGAGCTTTATAAGGGCTCCCCTGCCACCTTTTTTGGCATGAATTACTGCAAAGACAGTGAATTAAAAACACCAAAGGGCATCATTTTCTTTTAGTGTTTAAAGAAGCTGTTTCCATAAAAGCAGACTATGTGAAATTTGCCCAAAAGGGTAAACTTAGGAATAACATAAAGGATTAGAACCGAAAAAGAGATGTCTTAAAAATCTCTTCTTAGACAGGCCTGACCTGACAGTTCAGCTCTGGAGTGGTCTTTCTGTGTAACACCAGTCAAGTGGTTCAACCAGGCCTGGTTCCCGTCACAACATTCACTCAAGTGTTGCGGGATTAGGGGCTTCTCCAACCACGAGATGAAATTCTTTAAAAAGTGTAAAGCTAATGCATGCAGTCCACTGTCTCCCCATTTTCTCTCTTCAAAAACACGCAGGTAGGATTCAGTTCAAGTACCAGGCACTGTCTGAAAGCTGTCACCCAAACTTGCCTCCTTCAGTGGTGCCACCCAGACTGACTCAGCCCTTAGAGAAATATTTCCAGCTTATGTGATTTGCCAGCTATTTTAACAGAGGCTCTTGTGCTTGGTCCCAGCCAGTTCCTGCCCTCAGAATGCAGTTATATGTGTAATGTTTGCAAAGGCATTTCAGATTGTCTCTTTTAAAGGATGACCAGCTTCAAAAGCATTTTAAAATGAAGCCAAAACTCACCAACTGAGTCATATCCACTGCTTGCTGTGACCACACAAAATATCTCTGATGTGGCAGGGATGTGTTATGGAAGAACTTGCCAGGCAAGCTGTGAATTGGACAAGGTGCAAAATGACCTGTAATCTCCACCTAAAATGCCTCCACTCCTTGACCATTTCAAAAATTACCATTTCACAGAGTTGCAGCCCATCATCATCATCATCTGCATAACATATTTTGGTCATAATTTCAGGACTGAGTGATGCTGTGGCATTCAGTAAACGTCCTGAACCTTGGCTGGCATCTGTATTTTTTATATCTAGCTACTAGCTATATCTCAGGTAAACACTAAATAGTCCACTATGAGACAGAAACATGAAGTTTTTAACTTCAGCTTGAAATGACTTCTTGTTACAATGTGCTTTCATACTGTGAGTTCAAAATTTAAACAAAACCAAACCCATGTGGTTTGTACAAAACATGAAACAACCAAATGTTCGAATTTTTTTAAGTTCCCAAGTAATAATAATACATGTCATTGATAAACAGCAGTAATGTTTAAATGTCAATGAATGGAAAAAAATCAACATTCCTGCTCTAAATGAGAGTGTTGCTTACACTCTTGATAGTTGAAGCTGTAGTTTCATTGTTGACCTGCACCTCTCCTCTCTCCCAGCAGCATCGTTCTTCTTCTCACTCTGGTTTTGAGGTCAAGAACTGGATTTTGATTAGTCCAAACAGACTTTGAGGTCCATGCTTTTGCATGGGCCTCTGTAACGTGGGCTTTTTGAGTACTCCTTCATTCTGAATTTATAAGGCCTTTTACTAAGAATAATGGATGGGCTCTATCTAAATCAGTCTTCTTGTAACCCTCCCATACTTCAGAAGTGCTGAAGACCTCAACTCAGTTCCTCCTCTTAGCGCACATTGCTTTGAATGAAATCACTGTGTGAAGAAAAATGTCATTGCAATGTGATAATTTGATGATGATGACGCTGAAGTACTGAACCAAAACAATAATCTTTGGTCAAACCATAATCACAGCACTGAAATCCATTGGTTAATCGTGGAAATTTCATAGTCAGTGTGGTCTGCTGTGCTGTTCTGAGGCATTTTGAGAAATGGCCATAAGCAGGCTGACAGGAGTGTACTTGTGCTGTTACTCACATTGTGTAGCGTGCACACCACACACTTTTTAATGTTTTGAAAAATTAGGTTAATGAGTAAGACCCAGCATTTGAAGGTGAAGTTTTCTGCATCCTCTGCTCTCTTTACTGAAAGAAATGAGGCAGCACCTCCAGCTTCATCTCTGTAAATTGTACTCTCTTTTTACCCATGGTTTCTTTCATGACAGAGGTCTGAGGTCACATCTAGAGCATGAAACTGACTTTTTTACAAGGTGCTGCTAACGTGTGCTACAGGTCCTGAACACACTGCCCGGCTGGTGCAGTGCCAGCACAGGTACCTCTCAGAGGGAGACACCAGTGCCTGGGTGAGCTGTGACAGGGATCTGTAAGCTGCAGAACATCTCTCTTGTTTTACTCTGAGGTCTCTGCACGCTGACACTGAGCTTTTTGAGCAGCCATGTGAAGGGCTGTGGGTGGCCACACTGTCCTGCTGTTGCCGGTTCATTCCATGGCTGACACCAGCAACGCACAAGCCCTGGACCAGCGGTTGTGGGGAAATGGCAGAAACCTCACCCCAAATTCCCTGCAGGCACAGGTGTAGAGGTCTGAGGGTTAAAACAATGTCCTGAAATCCGTGGAATGATCAAACGTGCCAGTTCTTCCCACCTTGCAAGACAGGCAGGCAACGTGCACTGTGCACCAGCTCTCAGGCAGTGCCTTGCTGTGGAGCTTAAACCCATCCACAGGCATTCCCTGAAATACTGCTTGAGCCTGTTGTGCTTCCTCGTGCTCCTCCTCTGTGCTGGGACACACAGATGCACAAAGCCAGCTCATCTCTGGAACGGCAGCACAGGGAACTGCCGCTTGCTTGGGTGGTTGCTGAGCAGCTGTTTCAGCTATGACATAATAAACTGCTTTTAAACTTCAAAAGGGATCTATTTCTGAGCTGAAAACATACGGATCGTTTCATAAAAGCAAGGGTGGGATGTTAGCAGGCTGTGGAGCTGGTGGTGGACACAGTGGAACTGCAGAGCATGCATAACATCCTGTCAAGCCCTGTCTTCTGCTGACTTTTGCTCCTTAGGGGTCCAATCCTGCAGTTTTTTCTCAAGCAATAACCTTATCCATGCCAACAGAGCCTGTTATTCCATCTGCTGGTACTCACACTGGAATGTGTTTGCTTTGGGAGCGATTGTGTGCTTTGCTGGTGGGCTCAGAGGACAGATAAAAGCCAGTGCCCAGCTCTGCAGAGTAGTTTCTAGTGAGGTGAATGAACTCATTAGTAAAAGATTCCTTTAAAAAGATGGGTGCTATGCAAACCCAATGTGGATTAGCCTTTTTGTGGGGTAAGTTGAGTTCAAGCATGAGCAGACACAGCTCGACTCTGTTTCGTGCTACCTCCTGCCCCTGGGAAAACTTTCTGATGCCAGCTGGGACAAGCCGAGAGAGTGCAAAAATCGTGCAGACCAGGCTTGGAAGGGTGAATATCTTACAAAATGCAGAGAATGCCCAGATTTTTAGACAACTGTGAGGCAGCAGGTCACACAGATTCTCTGTGACACTGGAGCTGCACATGAAATTCTGGTCAAAAAAAATGATGGAAACGTTTTGCTGCAAAACCTGATTATTGTCTGATATATGCAAGGGATTTTATTAAAAACTAACAAACAAACAAGCAAGCAAGCCGATTTCTGTCTGGAACTACATCATCAGTCAGCCAGACCCCAAGTTCTTCTCTTTCACTGCCATGGGAATCCTTCCGTTCCCATGAATGATGACTGAAAACTTCTTCTTGTAAACAGCTCTCTGAATTAAGTGGATGACTTTAGATTAACTTTAAATTTAAAAGTTCAACTTATTGATGTTGGCAGCTAGAACATGGCCATGGCAGAGAGGCAGGAGGAAGAAAAGAAGATGCTGTTTTTAAAAACAAAGAGAAGTCTCCCAGCTGCCAGAAGCACGGTCAGCAGCGGGCTGTGGTGGTGGCTCCAGACGGTGCAATATGCTGAGTATGGATGGATACAGTTTAAACCAAGAATTGGGGGTGCCAGTCTGTATTTAACACTTAACATGTGAAATCTTTCTGTTAGGAACCATGTTAGTGACTAAGAGAGCTTGAGAGAAGACTCTGACATGAGTCATCTCAGTGCCTGCTGAAATCCTGGTGGGTGCTGGCACCGATCAGCACTCAGATTCTTAAGGTCAGACTCATGAGCCAGGCATCCAGAGCTCTGTTACCAGATGAGCAAGTGACGAAAACCTCACCCAACCAACACAGCCACCAGGAGTGGCACATTCCAAAAACACGCTGGGAAATATTTCCTCACTGCTGAAAGCATTTGCTTGGAAGTCTTACTCCGGGTCCATAATTGCTGTCAGGTATTGCAACTCCAGAATAAATGTAATAGTCCTCAGTTAAATCATCCTGCCTCTAGATTAAGGGTTTCACTGAGCAGCTCTGTCCTGTAGACTAAATATCCTCTCATAAATGCATTCTGGCATCAGAGATTTCCGTAGGTGGGTGGCTTTGACAGAAATTCATGCTAAGTCCGGAGCCAAACACTGTGAGAAAAGCTATCCCAAACACCCATTGTCCTTTGCAAAAATAACAGAAAATTGATCATTCTCCACCCCAAAACCACAGCGTTCTTCAAGCCTGATTCCCCAGGGCAGCTGAAGTTCTGCTCTTTAAGCCTGTGTTGCTCAAAGACAGGTCAGGGACTGCTGCTGGGAGGGGCTGTGGCACAGCAGCAGCAGCAGCAGAGGTGCTGCCCCAGGGGCTGCCAGGGAATTGGGGTCCTTGAGGCACAGAGTGAGTGGTGAGAGCTGATGGGGACAGCAAAGCACATGGATCCCCAGCCCAGGTAACAAGGTTGGAACACCAGTGCAGTGCCCTGAGGGTGGCCTTTAACCTCTGCATCCCTCATTTTTCACTTGTGCTGTGACAGTGCAAACAGCAGCAGCACTCCAACAGAGATATCAGCCTCTGCATTCCCACATGCTCGGGTCTGGCACCAGGGCTGTGGCAGGTCAGGCCCAGATGTGATCTGCACCATGGCCTGTGACAGGTTATTTATCCTTTAGGCTATCAGTGATTGGTATGATATTAATTCTCCCAAAAAGTCGTGTGCTTTGTGCAAGGATGCGACTTGGCTGTTGCAAAGAAATCGCTTTGGGTTACAGCAAAAACAGTAAAATAACTCCAAAATTATTAAAAAAAAATACAGTGCTGATGTACAGCAAGACTTTATTTGTGTCATGTGCAATTACATTTGTTTTCCACCTTTTGACAGGAGCATTTCAGCCCAGAGTAAGAACGAAACACACACAAGCAGCATGATGCCACAGCCAGAAACACTCCCTTCATCCAGGGAAGAAAGGACTCTTACATTGTGAAAGGGAGCCTCCTGTTGTCTTCCAACTGGCATTTTCTGGCCAACTGAAAGCTAAACTAACCCTTCCTTTATGCTTTCAATACTGTGATCTAATGGCTAAATGGATTTTTAGTACAAAGCATAGTTTTCTCCTTTGGTTTTGCTCATTACTTAATGGAAAGGCCTCGTAACATTCTGCTTACATCCCAAACAGTGGCTGCTCAGCAGAAGTGAAGAACATGTTGTCTTATAGCCCAGCAGTTATATTTTTAATAACAATAATTAATAATAATAATAATGGTTTCACTGCAGCTGGCTGGCTGCCTGAAGCTGCTGCAGGCTCACCCTGGACAGGCAGTTCCCAAAGTCCAGTGGCTGGAGGGCACCATCAGTTTTTGCTCAATACATGCCTCAGCCCTCCTCACATTTTGCTGACAGGAGGGCACAGTGTCCCAGCTCCCCAGGGTTTAGCCCCAAACCAGTAATTCTCATTGCACTGGGCAGCAGCATTGCTGCAGGTGACATGAGAGCAAAGCCACTCTACGCCAAAGCTGCCATATACCCTTTTCATCACTCCCTTCTTGCTTTGCATCAGGCTCTTGTGGCACCCAGGACCTGGATGATGGCTCCTAGAGGATTGATTCTTCCAAGGAAATCTTGTGTAGCTTTAAGCATGGAGCACATTGGTGCACTGAGGTCACAGCGAGGGAGAAGAGCAGCACAGACCCTGAATGGGGCTGAGCTCTGACCTGGGGTGATGGGCTCCAAAGGCTGAGCAGCAGCAGCAGAAAGATATGAATTTAAAGTGGGGGGAAGCAGAGGGTTTGGGTGCTCTAGGACATCCCCAAGAGAACAGAACACCAAACCTTACCTCATGTGCACAAAGGGATTCCACAGGGACAGCCTGTAGTGCAACAGTGCAGCTCCCAGGGGCTGACACATGGCAGGGCACAGAGCAGGGCAGTGGTGGGGACAGACTGGGGGCTTACAAGGACACATCCCAGACCATCAACCACTTCCACACATGCTCTGCACATGCTCTTCAATTGTTTAGGGCTGTCTTCTTAATTCTCTTCAGCTGTCCCCATTGTAGCAGAAGCCTCCTTGCTCTGAAGGGGCAACTGAAAGTTGGAAGTGCAACACCACTGAAAAGGGGGATAGAGAACCTTGTTCTCCTTGGAAAATTCAAGTAACACATCTGGAAAGGAAAGCTGCTTACTGCATGTGTTTCATTATGGAAAGAAAATGCCTTTTAAAATCTAAAATCAAGAAATTGGTGGAAAGGTAATTCCTGGAAGTTAGCTGAGTCTATATCTTCCATTACTGTTGCCTATAAAGAAATGTTCCTGCTGCTTTTCTCCAGTAATCGTGGGTTTCATGCCAGCTTCAGCATTTGGCTGTTGACTTCTTCAGGCAGATTGATGGCTCAGCTCAAACTGAATTTATGGGCACAACCCTCCCCTGACCAAGGCTCAGCTCCTCAGATAGCGCCAGGTCCGTAGCTCCCATTGAAGTACAAGGGACAGGAGGCACCAAAATAACTTGTGAGGATGTCCAAAAGGAGGATGAACCATTTCTACCTAAACCTGCTGAATTTATATGCTGTCACCTACTATCTGGAAGCACCTACCTGTGGACAGTGATGGCCATACTTCAACTGGATTCCTAAAACTGAGCTGACCACCTTGAGAAAAGTTCAGCATCCCAAAGCTCATCACAGGATGCTGAAACTAAACCCAGCTCTGCTGCTGTCAAATGATACCGTTTCCTCTCCTGCAGCTAAAGGGCCCAAGGCAGCAAACACCCTGGGACAGATCTGCTCATTTGCCCAAAGACAGGGCTCTGCTTCAGCTTCTTGCTTTATCCAGCACTGAAGCCAGCAGCCATGAAGTAAGACTGCTTCCTTTTTTTAATTAAATTATTAAGAAGGAAGTAAAACAGTTCACTGTTCTGGGGGGGAATATCCCTAGAGCCTAACTACTGAAAAATCAAACAGCATTTGAAAAGCAAGACAATGAGGCTAGCTTGAACTCACAGAGCATTAGAATTGCCCTGGCAGGAACACAAGTGTTTCCCTGATAGATGCAATAACAATGCTGCAATTACATGAAACAATATGTAAACTGAAAATGCAGTGCCACTCTGCTATTTGTACACCCTGTGTTCCATTGTCATCCTCTTATTGTTAGCCCTTTAAGTATTGTGTCTCTTAGGCCTTTAAATACTTCATCAGCATGATTTGCCAGCAATTTTTTTTGTCTTAAACAAGAATATTTTCTCCCACCAGGACTCTAATTAAGCCAGTTTTTAATGCAGGAAATTCAGGCTTCAGTGATATTTCCGTGCTCTTGACAGTTTAAGTGGGAATGCACAGAGAAGCACCTGATACCAACAGAAGAATAACACCTGAAAACCTGAGGTAAGGGGAGAAGTATAAAAAAGTGGATCCTTCCCTGTGGGAAATAGTTTATGGAAAATTTGTAAAGGATGATGAAGGTGAAATGGATTCACTTCTGTACTCCCACCTACAAAGCACTTAGAGATGCTGTAAGAAATTAATCTCCTCTGGATCATAAAACTAGTTTTAACCCCTGAGAAAGAAATAAGTTGACTTGTTTTGATTGATGTCTTGTGGGGCACTAAAAATAATTGATGCGATCTCATTCCCCTGCAGCAGAGGAACATCCTGGCAGAGGGCAGGAGCCCGCAGCCTCCTGGCTCCCGCCTCACTCCCTTCAAACCTCCTTGCAGAACTCCTACTGCCATAGTGCCATCTAGAGACAGCTACAGAAATTAAAGGGGGTTTGTTCCGAAACCTTCCGGGGTCGTTGGAGGGTTTGTGGGGTCATTTCCCAGCAATGATTATTGCTTGTTATTCCAGCAGCCCTTAATTACAAGACTGGGTTCCAGCATCAAACCCCACGGAGCCCAGAGCAAAAGCTTCTGCTGGGTTCAGCACAGCCAGGATTTGTCTTGTCCCACTTCCCCAGGAGGAGGATTTCATCATGGTTAGCTCTTTATTAACATAAATGTATAACAGAGCACCCAGCACAGCAAACAGCTCTGGACACTTGTGTGTGTGTGTGACTCCAGGGGCAGTGGTGCCCGGACCACAAAATTAACATTACACTGTTGGAATTCCTCCTGTCTTTCCCTTAAAAGCCAGTGTAGGCAGAGATAGAGAACACCAACACTTGTTCTGGTATTTCAGCACCCTCATGTCCCTGTGGCAACCTGGATGAAAGAAAGAATCTATGGTTCTAGGATTCTAAGTACTCTGAAGGAGTGAAAAACAGGGTTTCACGGAAGTGCAAACTGAAAGTTTAGTCACATAGGAGGGGGAACAGCATGCTGGCATTTAAAGAACTGGCCTGGGAAGGAAGGTACAGGTTTAAATCCAGATTTCCAGCTGTATCACAGACACTGCTGGACCTGGGGTGTAGAGAAAGCCGACAGTGACTCCTCCACTCTCTCCTTATCTCTCTTATTTTATTTCTTTCTTTTCAGATCTCTGTGTGGCTGCTCAATACCTCAGTCATGGCTTTTGCTTGTCATAAAAGTAATGAATAATATTAATAAAAAAATATTGCAAGTGTCTCTCCACATAAGAATTATTTAAAGATGTTTTCTTTTACTCCCTGGAGAGCAGATCTACAGACAAATTTAAGCTACTAAATCAAAGGCAAATTATTAAAATGTTGTAAAGCTAAGGACAGAGAAATTACAGGATATAAAATTGATGATCATCTTGCTAGCACTGAAAAACCTCTTCTTAATCATACGGCAAGTGGCCTCTGATAGCAAAATATCTATATTCCACTGCAACTGGGTGTCCCCAGAAGAAAGCTGGATTAAATAGAAGGCAATGAAATACAGACCTCACTCAGTGGCTGCCTGAGAGCAAAACATGCATCTTTTGCACATCCGTAAAAGATTTATCATTACCCATGGTTATAAATTTCCCTATAGTAGGGGTTTGAATGGAAAAGAAAAGACAGTAACACCACAATCAAAATCCCACTGGTGGGCTGGTTTTGCTAGAGAAGGGGGAGAGCTTCGTTGTTCTACAACTGGTGTCTTGTCTTACAAAAATGGGTCCAGAATTAAGCGTCTCTGGGCATCTCTGTAAGTCAGAGCACGTGGGAACATGGTACAGACACCTGGAACCATGATTTCTGAGCTTGTGAGGCCCACATGGGTGGACCCCGCTGTAGATGGGCATCTTGGACATTCAAAGCTGGGCAGCTGAGGGAGGCTGGGCCTGATAGTGGCAAATCACTCTCCTGAGAGCCCTTGGCTGGTAATGCTGGTGTTGCAGAGTCCAGCAGTAAAGCAACAAAAGGATAAAAGGAGCAGTATTAAATATTTTGCTTTACAACATTTTTGTCGTATTAACTCCATCTTGCAAGCCGTAGCTGAACAAATACTCCTTTTTGAAACATCTCTCCCTAAAATTCAGTAGTACAAACCATCTACTAAGCAGTAACAAAGACCATAAAGAAGACTTTAAATTATCATTTGCTTAGGAATTTGGGGGTTAAAGCGTGGTTAAAAACCACTGTCTAAACAGAGGGTCTGGTCTGTCTCTTAGACAGAAATGTGAGTTACAGACTTTGTTCCAAAACCCACACTGCAAATGATACAAAAGTAAGAAATCAACCAAACAGTACTTCCCCATGTGCAGACAGGTGATCCACAGAGGACAGTTCCTAAGCAGCAACAAAGCTATGGAGCAAATGCTGCTGCTGAATCTACCCCAAACTGAAGAGGAGCTGGAGACCCCCAAGGAGAATCCAGAGCATGACCCAGAGATGGGTCAAAGGGACTGATGGGGCATAGAGAGAGCCTCCTGCCCTGACTAAGGGACTTCTTGGGTTGAATCCTGCTTGTTCGGTGTAAGGAAGAAGCTTTTTACAACGAGAGTGGTGGCACACTGGCACAAATTGCCCAGAGAGGTGGTGGATGCCCCGTCCCTGCAAACATCCAAGGTCAGGCTGGACGGGGCTTTGAGCCACCTGATCTAGTTGAAGATGTTCCTACTCATTGCAGGGGCCTTGAAAGAGATGACCTTTAGAGGTCTCATCTGACCCAAACCATTCTGTGATTCTATGCTATTCATCAGTCCCTCAAGAGCAGGGCTATGAATAAAACAAGCAAAATGTACTTGCCCATTAAGTCCTCTGGGGTGAAGAGCCCAGTGTTGAAGATGAAAGACCTGGAGGGAGTGAAAGCACAGCATAGCCAGAGGGGGACTGTCCCCATCCTCTCCCCTGGTGGTCTGAGAGCTGTCCCACTGTCCCTGGTGACCAGGAGGGCTGCCAGGGCCCCGTGCCCACAGCACTGCTCCCACACCTCCTGCAGCAAGGCAAGCACCTGCTGCAGCCATCAGAAAGGCTCTGCCTCACCTCCTCCCGAGCTCCCCTGGGAAAACATCCCCCCAGCACGACTGGCACTCAGGTCCACAAAGAGGAGCGAGGCAAGGAATGAATTCCTGCCACGTAATTTCTCCAGCACAAGGAACTAATGCAGGCCACGGATCTGCCACTCTGCCTCTCGTGCTGGAGAATTGAGCCGAGAGCTGTGTTTTAACATTAGCTCCTCAGTATAATTTCCTGTAATTGTAAGGTGCTTTAGAGGTACTTGTGAACTTGGGTGGATGGCTCCTAACGAAGTTGATGAATAACCCAGGACCGACTCAACTCCGAAACAGACCCAGCACTGAAGGAGGGAATGTGGAGAAAGGTTTTGCCTTCCATTAGCAACACTATCCAAACAACTGACCCTCTCCCTGAGAGATTAGTTCACAGCAGGTGAACTATAATCTGCTCTGATCGGCAGGCGAGGAAAGCATTCATTCCAGCTGCATTACAGCCAGAGCTTTTCTTCTTTTTTTTTCACACATTGTGAGTTCCTAACAAAGAGTTCCAGCTACCAGATCAAACAAACATTTTGCCACTAATTTGCAGAAATGGTTCTGGTCCCGAGTTGGGATGGTAACCAGCTGAAGACTGGCTGGTGGGTAGATTTTCCCAGCATGGCCATCAGCACCTTCTCATCTGGAAAATGGTCATTTGATGGGGACGAGGTTTTGGTCGGGGTCAATTTTGTGCTGGGAATTCGTTGTCAATTTATGATGCTACAGATAATCTCCCGAAAATTATTATTTGGAAATTGCATTGTATTACCCCTCATCTGAGGTACTCAGTTGCCAGCTGAAGAATGTTTTCAGAAAACAATCACACATTTTCTGTCTTTTTGGTCCAGAGCCTCATGGGAAACATACAAGACACAGTTAAAAGACAAGGTTAAATCGCCAGACACGCTGCATATTAGAGCTCATAGACTCACTAGTTACTATGGTACATATATTCCCCTAAAACCAGCAAAGCTTTCATTATCCCACAGCCAATAACCACCCCTCCCTTTTCTCCTCTCTTTCTCTCTCCCTTGACCAACAATCTCCCCTCACTAAGGCCACTGCCTTTTCTCCACAGGTATCAATCACACTTTTCTCCTCCACAAATCTGAATAACCAACAAAATCCAATTACACTCAGAGTGATTGTTCTCAGCTGAGACTCAGTTTGAAGATGGTAATTCTTATTTTGGGGTGAAAAACACCTTGTGTGTTTGAAAGCTTAGCTGTTTGGGCTTATGGGTTTTTTTTTCTCTCCCACCTACACCTACAGGCCTGATAACAGGTATCACCTCTGCCTGCACAAATGCCTTTGCTCTCCAATCCTGTTAACCTCAGCAGGGGGGATGTTCACCAGGGATGGTGCCAGCTGCTGGCCCCAGAAGCTTCTGCACAGCTTGTGATGCGCTGGGGATCCTGTTTCCCAGGCTGGAGTCAAAGAGACATCTCGTGGCCATCTCATATACTGCAAAGGAGTTCTTCTCTGCGTGGAACATCCCTACCATGCCGAGGGCCAAGAACGGCCTGTGATGACCAGGACTATGACTCCATTGGGCCGAGCAGCAGAGGATGTCAAAATACCCTGCACCTCGTTCAGCCTCCAGCCATTCTCTCTGGGTGCTTTCAGAGCATGAGGAAATTTGAAATATAGACGTATTCTGTCTCTGTGCTTTTTGTTCAAACTTGTAAGTACATAAAAAAGAAACAGCTTGGCAGGGGATGGCAGAACTACAAGTGAGTCACTGGGAGAAACCAGAAAGGGAGCAGCTGCTCACTCTCTTCCAGCACAGGACTCAGAGCTACCAGGTGAAGGTTTTGATAGCCATGCTGAAGCAGGAGGAGGAGATTCCCCTTGGGCAGCAGAGGATCCAAGGGAGGATCCTTGCTGAAGGAGGCTGGGAATGCATAAAGTCCACCAGGGTTGAAGGAAAAACTGCACAAACATCAGGAAAATGGAGTTCCACTGGAGACAAGTAGCAAAAAAGGTGTAGCAGTGCTGGAAATCCCCGATGCTGCAGTTCTGGGAAAGCACTCAGGAATACAATGTCCTTGTCCTGCTGGTGCTTTCTCCAAGGCATCTGCCCATGGCTACCTCAGGAGTCCTACAGAGATACAGGACAGAGCCAGGTGTGACCCAGCACTGTGGCTTTTACACTCACAGGTACAGTTCCAGAGAAAACTGGGAGCATCCCAGGAGCATGAAATAAGCCCCAGTTTGATCCTGACTCCCAGTCTTTGAGAGCTACGTGGAAGGGGAGCAGTGAGAGCACACCAGCAGTGGGAAGCCTCAGCTCCCAGCTTAATGAGCCTCAGTTACCCTAAGGTCAGGCTCTGCATCAGGGTTTTCAGGTGAGCTGGAAGAAGAGTTTCTCAAGGGAAACACTCCTAGTACAAGCTGCTGCACCATCCCCACCTACCCCAAAAACATGGCTTAATCTTGGCTTGCTGTGAAGCATCCCCTCCTGCTCCTTTGCCTGCCTTGACCTCATCAGGACAGGAGGCTGAAGCTGGGATCTGGCTGTACCACCTGTATTCCTTGACCAGTCCCCATCCCCTTCTGTGTGAGGTGAAATATGCCAAAACACCTTCACTTTCCAGGGTTGGAAGACCTGGCCTACCACCCAGAGCCTCTGGGTTTTAACAAAGATTTGTCCTTTGCCTTTGTCCAAGCTGCTCCTTCCCTTCCTTTAAGGAGTGACAAGGCTGCCCCTGGCAAAGAGAAACAGGCATGAATGCTGCATGAGTGGTGTCCCAGATTTCGAGAGATAACCAGCTCAGCCCCACAGCTAGCTAGGAAAGGGGTTTAAATTAATCTTTGTTGGCTCCTGCTAAATGCTTCCTCCATGATTAACACCAGAGGTGATGTTGATAGCAGGATTCATTGTCAAAATAGCTTATAAAACAATTCCATAAAACCGTGTAAATCTTGTGTTGATCTTACTTTTTACAAGGAGTCTTAAAGCCATATATCCCAGCACCATTTACAAGGTTGTTGCAGGTGTGGGACCAGCCTTAGAAATATAGCTACTACTTAAACTGTGTATTTTACGAGCCTGGGGAAACATCCGTTTGAACTGTAAAAGGAGATTTCCAGCCCTCTTGTTTCTTTGTGCAGAGACCAAGCCATTGCCCATCAGACTTCAGCACCCCCTGAGCCACAGCCAAGGTGCAGGGACAAGATTCCTTTGTCAACAAACCTCAGCAAAGTTTTCCAGGATGTTGAACTTTGCCTTCAGGAGGAGCTGGTCTCCCCAAGCCTGGGTTCCACTGCAAACCACTGAGCACCCTAAAACCTCTTGCCATTTGCAGCCCCCGTGGGGTTGTCTTGCTGTGGGCTGCAGTCATTCCTCTGGTGAAGCTCACAGGCTATTTATTGCTGCTCTGGAGCACAAAGAAACAGGTGGAAAAGGGGAGAATGAACAGCCCAGTCATGTGAATCAGATGACAGAAGGTATTTAAGTAGGCAATATATACCATAATTACGTAATAGCTATTTAATAGCCATCAGGGTGAATGTCCTGGGGATAAAGGAAAAGCCAAGAGAGATTTCTCCCTGTGAGTTAAAAATGATCAGGATTTTAACCCCATATTAACACTCAAGATTACATCCCATCTTCTGAGCTCTCCTTTCAGCTCCCAGTGCAACAGTCCTGAGATTGCTCAAACTACTGCCCTCATCCCACAGTGACCACTGAATACAGGATTGATTGGGCCCCAAACCATCACAGATCTCTGCTTTTCAGGGTACATGGGCAACCAGCTGTCACACTGCACCAAAAGAGCTCTGTGCTGTGCAGCTGCCTACAGGGGCTCCACATTTGTAACACTGGGAGGTAAAGGGTTGCACTTGGGTTTGAAGTTCAGGGGCTCTGGGTTTTAGCAAGGATTTGTCCTCTGACCTTGGCCAAGCTGCTTATTCCTTCCTCTAAGGGGTGACGAGGCTCCTCCATCTACACACAAACACAGAGAAGGATCAGTGAGCTGCAATGTAGTGCCACCACTGCCACACGGGGCTATGGGAAATGCTCTGCCCCACCGCCCTCACCTTCATCCTCCTCATCAGATGCCTGGCCTCGCCCTCCCAGCAGATGTGTCTCAGTGCCCTCTTATCTCCTGCTCCTATCTTCTGTGCAAGACCAAATATTGACACTGTTTGGGAATGTCCCTTGGCTGTGAGCACATCTCCTAACCTTCAAGATAGCCCTTGACCTCTTCCCCAAGCCCTGAGACACACAGAATAAATGCAGGAAAGAGTCGTGGTGATAAAAGCTGGTTTGCAGCAGTTGGAGGGATAAGCCCAGCCCACGATGTCTACTTTGCAAAAGCTCATTTTGGGGAGTCTCAGTGACACTGAGTGACAGGTGTTTGGATTAGTGTTGTATCATCATCCTCTGCTGAAAGGAGCTTTGCTCTAGCCCTGCCAAGCCTCCAATTCATGATGTCCCTCTGATTTAATTCAAAACAGAGAAAATCCTTCCCTATTCTTCTAGAACAGGACTTCTAAAAGAGTGTCCAGCTCCTGAGTTTTACAGTATCCTTAACACTGTGCAGTGGCTGTGGCATGGCATGGCTGAATAAACACCACAGTGGAGGGGTTGGGATCATCTGTGGGTTATGAGCTTGTACAACACTTGACACACTGAATCCCCTTCCTAATCAGGGCTTATTAAGATGCTGTCGTAATAATATAACATTACATAAAATGCTTTATATATTTAATCTACTAATTAGCCATGATAACAACAAGTAACTTTATAGTTGAATGCATGAAACCTCATTATCTGAATCCAATTTTTATGTGGCTTCACTTGGACTTGATAAAGTGCTGGGCTCATTTGACAACCTTCCCTTCAGCCAGAGCAGTGATCTGGGATTCTTCCCTCTGCCTTGGTTATTTATTTGCACAAAACACTAAGGCTTCTAATAGGAGTCTGCTCCACACACACACCTGGCTGAAACCTGCTTGTTTTGAGTGATTAGGCAGGGACTGATAGACCAGTGTGGGCAGAGCAATCACACAACTCCCCATTTCCTTTGGAAACCAGGCTAAAAATAGGGGACAGGCAGTAGAAAACGAGACAGGAAGGCAGGAATTGATCTATCAATAGCTCCTGCCCTGCTTCCTGCTCGTTAGTGCCTCTCAGCAGATGTCAGGTAACCTTTAGAAACCCCTAAAGCAGTGGTCATTTATCAGACATTTCTTAAATTGGGATAAAGGGAATTTGGACCCTGTACAATTATGGGCATCCCAGAAGGAAAAAGAAAAGAAAAAAGAAAAGAGAAGAAAAGAGAAGAAAAGAGAAGAAAAGAGAAGAAAAGAGAAGAAAAGAGAAGAAAAGAAAAAAAAAGAAAAGAAAAGAAAAGAAAAGAAAAGAAAAGAAAAGAAAAGAAAAGAAAAGAAAAGAAAAGAAAAGAAAAGAGAAGAAAAGAAAAGAAAAGAAAAGAAAGACAAATATAAGAAAAAATCCCACCCTTCTCAGTGCATGTATTGTATCTCACAGAAATTTTCCGTTTTTAATACAGCCACAGACCAACTGTGGACTTTGTTCTCCATCTGTAGCTAAATGACCACGTTGCACCGATCTGTCTCCCCATTCCCTTGGTGCTCCCACTGCTCTGACTGCAATCCCAAGCAGAGCAGGAGAGGAAACACGAGCTTTAGCAGCAGTGGTCCTCCCAGGAGGTGAAATGCTTGAACTCTAGGTAAGAGTAATTTTCTGCCTGCAAAAACTCGTCAGCAAGATACTATTGGCAGTGGGTGGGAGACTACAATCCAGGTTCTAGCTCAGTGTGTCAGAGGGGAGGAAACGATTTTCCATCAGAGCCACGGACGAGCCCTCCGTGCAGCGGCAGGAGCCGGTGATGGTGAGCGTTGCTCACTAGATGGCGAAGGACGCCTTCCTCCCTGCGAAGCTCCTACAGCAGCAAGGAGGGACGGAGGAAAGGGCTGGGATCGCTGAGGGGAGATTTACAGGAGGCGTCTGGAGCCTGCTAAAGCCACAGGAGAAGGGAGGGTGAGTTGTTAAGGTTGAAGAGAAGGTGCAGTTCTCCTTGAAGAGATGGTGCCACATGTTTGAGCATCTCCCTCTTCACTTGATCTGAAAGAAACCTGAGGTGAGGCCACAGCTACCAAAGCTGTGTGTCACCTCCACAGCACCATTCCTCTGCTGTCCCAGGGGTGTTCAGCAGATGCAGGATCATAACAGCAGGGACAGAAGTGTGTCAGAGCCAGATTTAAATCCTTCCACAGAGGCTGTGTTTGTTTGACCAGAAGAAATCTCATGATTTGCCAGGCTGGGAGACTTGGCTGCACCAGGTACCTTCAGTCTCTCAACCACAGCCAAGGAAGCATGAGAAAGGACAATGTTCTATCTCAGCTACTTGGCTACAAGCTAAACATGTCATTCTCCAACAAATAAAACAAAACCCCAAACAAACACATAAATTAAGAAAACTCAAGCAAGACAAAGCTGTGAGCCAAGCAAGACTGTTTTGAAAGTGTTCAACTGCACTAGTGAGTCATAAACCAATGCAGCAGCTATGGCAGTGAGTTAGAGGAGAGTAATTCAAGCCACGTTTTCAGCAGCAACTGGATCCCAAGAAAGACCTGCTCTTGCAAGTCATCAGTGTTTACAAGGCAAGTTCTGCACCATTTTAGCCAGATTCCCTTACACAGCCCCAGTTATTTGCAAATAGCCCCTTCTCAGTGATGCTGGCAACTTCACCCCAGATGTGCTCAAATTTGCACCTTCTCTGCCTGCCCAGCCTAGTGTGAGCCTGTGGCTGAAGCTGCAGAAAGGAGCAGAAGGTGCCCCAATGAGAGTGTGGTGGTCATGGCACACGGATGGCAGCTCAGGCATCCAAAATGTCCCTTTACATAATAGAGCACCCCTGTTCCTCCACGTGGGATGCCCCCATGAAAATGAAAGCCCATCCTCATTAACCTCTGGGCAGCAGCACCAGTAAATTCTCACCTGAGCCTACAAACATGGGGTAACACACACACACACACACACGTAGGAGTAGATTGATATATGCCCAGACATGGATATATAAGGCAGCAAAGGGATTTTTGAACATTGCTCACAGCCCTTTGGCATAAAATCAGCCCTGAGGGTAGTATTTAGCAGCCTGAGTTTCTCATTGCTTCCTCCAGCCCCAGATTTGTTATCCCCATGCTACATTTTTTGCAGAATAATGCAAATGTGTTTCTGTTCAGAAAGCCAAGGCTGGTCCCACCCAGCTCGCTGGGATATGAAAATACCTGGAAGATGGTACTGACATTTTTCCTGAAGCTCTTCTCTATTTAACAGAAGCAAAGTCACGTTGCTGAGAGACCCCTTAGTAACAGGAAGCAGTTGTCCAGTTTAAAGAATCAGCTAGAAAGCAAACAGCTTTGCCTCCTTTTTAAAGCCCCTCAGGACAATATTTACTTTTCTAAAATATCATTGTGCCACGGCTTTGGGACTTTGCTTGACAAACTTGGGGGTCTCTGAGCAGTTCAAAGTGGGCTTGACCTATAGCTGAGCATGGAAAACAGGAACTGCATATAAATAACTAAATTACAGAGAGATCAATTCTCAGTCAACTCATTAGCAATGCCCGGCGTCTTTAAGTGATAACTCCACTCTCTAAGACCTTTACGTAATTACTTGCACAAGGCACATTTTACCCTTTGGTTCGCAAGTTTCATAAATGAAGGTTAAGTTTACTTAACCACCCAGGATTTACCAGCCATGTTAAAGCATAAAATGCATGTGCTGCCAGGTGTCTCGGCAGAAACTGCCTTGTTGATTCAGAGACTCCAAGGTTAAATGACGGCTCCTGAGTCCAAGTTAGTTTCCCATTGGGGAACGGGAGGATCTGCACTGTAACATTGTACCACAGTTCAGATGAGGTTGATTTAACGAGGCTTTGGAGTTAAGATAGCAGTGATTGTGAAAGCCTGAATGAAAATCAGGGGTTTTGCTGTACAGCACACCCATAACAGGAATCTTGAGTGTGTCACACTCCAGTTTGTTACAGAAAGATAACTACATTTTTTTTCCTAGACAGATACCTGTTTCTACCTATCTTTCGATCTACACTATTTGCACACCTTGCACATCTGTAGGATCCATGTTTATACAGCCTTCATATCTCTTACTCACGGTTCCTACAAGTGAGTGGTGGGCCAGATTTGCAGCTGATGTGAATCAGCACAGTCCTATTAATATTTTTGGCAAGTCACACTGGCCAAAGTTAGATTGGGTGGTTTCAGGGTGGTGAGTTTGTACCTCTGTGTTTGACTGACTCTTTCATGACAGCATTTTGGATGTTCTGTTTTTCCAGCTCTTCCACGCATTCAAGTTTTTCAGACATCACTGGAGCACCCAGTGGCTTAGTGAAGTTGTGTGTGTACCAGGAGGGAAACTGGGTCAGAGGGATGTGAAGCCATTGGCTTGTGTAATGCAGGAAACCTGGGATGCAGCAGCCCATGGGATATGCATTTTCCTTCCTCCAAACCAAGCTCTTTACCTGACAGCAAAGATTCTGCCCCTCTGCCCAGGGGTGCTCCACCAGAACAATGTGATGGGCCACAACACTGACTTCCAAGGAAGGTCTTCAGCTATGGCCAAGGCTGGATCTACCATTCCATGGAATGCTTCAGCAATCTCTCCCCACTGCTGCCTCTCCTGGAGGTCCTGCACTCCCTCCTTCAGCACATGGACAAAACAGAGAGGTGTTTCCTTGTGGGTCACACGGGAACCCAGGCAGGAGCTGAGAACTGGCACATATCTCACAAAGTGCAGAACAATCTGCTGGGGGCCTCTCAAGTCCCATCAGATGATGGGGATACCTGAAACCTGCTCACCTGAAGTTTGCTCAGAGGTTTGGTCACATTCTCATGCACCTGACAGAGGAAAGATGAGTGTATCTGATCTTCCCCGTGGTGTTTAGATGAAGTGGGCTAGAAAATTCTGGTCAAAAATTTGGCTCTCAAAGCCATGCCATAGCTGCTCCATCACTCAGAGCAACCCACCGGTATTTTGCTATTAACAATTAAGGCTATTGTTACCCTCTGGTCCTGGGGAAAGTGCCTGAAAGCATTCAGTGATGTAACTTGTCACTCCTTTGTACACTGACAAAACAGTGACCTCAAGTCAGTCAGCATCACAGCATGAGAAACCTCAGATTTCCTTCTTCTCCAAACCTACAGCAAGTAAAAATCCATTCAAAATACCACTGCTGTCCTCTTTTTTTCTAAGGACAAAAAGATCAGTGAAAGAAGCTTCCAACACTTTTGTTCTTCCACTGTCATTGTCCACAGGGTTGACTTTACTGGGAGGTGTGCTCCTCCATGCCCAGACTTATGCCCAAAGATGGATACATTAGATACCTGATGGCAAAAACATCCATACTTTGTCCTGTGGAATATCCATACACAACCAGCAATTCCTATGAGCAATACAGAAAAATCTGCTAAGCCTCGAGGAGCTGCAGAGTTACCACTAAAAGAGAAAATCTATCCCAGGTTTCAAAGCAAAGACGGCTGCAAAACCCTCACTGAAACTTCTTAGGATCAAGAAAAAGAAACCACATGGTGTTTCATTCAGTTGTAGAACTTGGCTTTGTGACTTAGATAGGGCTAATCAGTTCCCAAGAGCTGACGAGTTTCTGAGTGATTTGGGAAGGTAGTTTTTCAGCCAAGGTGCAGTTGAACACGGATCAGGATTTGCCCATGGCTGATTTGGAAATGTAAGTTCTGTACACATTGCCAGCATGGGATTGGAGCTGCAGGTGTCAGTGCACAGATGGAAATGGCTTGAACCAGTTGTGCCTACATCACTGTTAGACCTGCATTCAAATCTGAGTCAGTCCCACGCTGCCAAATTTTTTTAAGGCAGAATTTGAGCTGATAGCCACTAATGTGAACTAGTGTAAGGATAGAATGGTCTCGGTTCATACACACCAGTAGGAGTGGTTTAATTCCCTTTTTACATATTTAGCAATCTACATCCTTTCCTATTAACATGATTATAACCATTGATGAAACACTTCACTCACATCTGAAGAGAAGTGTAGCATCTCTCTACCACTGATTAGCCACAATGGAAACTTGCAAAACAGTGGGTTGAACTTCCAGCACCACTAATGGCGGTGGGTCAGATCTTCCACCCTCTACAGTTCTGGGTGCTTCTGTGCTCCGTGCTCTTCTTGAGGGGCAGCTGTCGTGGTCTGGAGGGAGGTACAAGGCACTGTGTACAAGAGGAGGTAGCATCTTTTATTAGAACACACTGGGTTGGAAAAAGTAGGTTAAGCTTTAAAGCACATGAGCCTTTCTTCAGGTTTTGCCTAATTAAACCCCTCTGACCATTGCAAATCTGAGTGTGATTTTAAAGGCAGGATAGAAGTGGTGCAAAGATTTTGTAAAGGGCTCAGCACAATAGGCTATAGATTGCAATAACTAACCATTAGTCTTGGGGAAATAGCTCAGCCTCTGATCTGACATTTTAGCAGCTAAGAGCTCTGGCTAACAGATCCTACTCTGAATTACTCTCTCAAAACCTTATCAAAAGGAAATGGAGCCTTTTGAAATTGCTGGCATCTCTGGAAGACTGGTTTATCAAATTTCCCCTGGTTCAAGCAGAAAACCTCTGTTTTCCTCTGCTCTTTAACCTCTTATTTAAAATGTCATTTTACTTTGAACTGTCAAAAGAGGCAGCGAGGGAAGCAGCAAGCTCACCATCAGGAGGAGGTGAAAGCTGAAACTTTACCCGTCCTTAGTGAGTTTATCCACATATCAATGGCATGCTATACCAGCGTGTTTATTTTTATGACTAGAGCACATCCCTTAACCTCAGGGATCCGAACATTTCCCTGGAATGTACAGACGTTTCATATCATTTATTTCCCAGCGGCCCTTCCCCACACATGCATACATAAACACACACGCTTCTATCCACATTCTCTTGATCACACTGCTGTACACAACCACACAGCAGCTTAGCACAAGCACCCAGGCATCTCTATCCATGCCACCATCCCTGCCTATAGCCCTCTGCAGGAAATACAAATGTACACATTCCTGTATTGAAATGAACATATTTATAAAATATCGATGAACATTAATGTCTATGATTCGTGTGTGCATCTATTTATACAAGACACACATGTGAAAATGCACATATGTGGAAAACCAGGACTTCAAAGGGCACTAACATGTGCCACTGACTCCCATGGCTGCTCAGGACCTTGCTGTGTGGTTTCTACAACCAAAGGAAAGCATTTGGATGGGATCCAAAGAACTTCCATTAGCCAAGCATTCGGATTTCACTTACCTCTGTCTTTGTATCTGTTTTAAGGGAGAAACTCCTGCCTGGAGCTAATAACCAAAATGATGGAGCAGATTATCCCTCAGAAACCCTACAGCAATTAGGATTCTCTGAAGCTGCTGCTGCTTTGCTCTGTTACAGCTCCATCCCCTTGCCATATTGACTCAGGCTCTAATGAGATGTTACCAAGCACTGAGGTTGCATTCAAGCTCTCATATAAGCAGCCAGCTGAGGATTGGACTCCTTTATCAGTTTGTGCTGCTTACTGTGGGCCAAGCTCTTCAGCTGGTGTAAATCAGCCCAGCTCCACCGAGGCCATGAAAAATGAGGTGCATAAGTTAAGCATCTGTCTCAATGGCTGATGTTTATCTTTGCTCCCATGGCCTCAATTGCACTTAAGATGAACATAAACCCATGAAAACACTTTAATGGGACATGGGCTTTCTGCTGATCATCTGCATGCAACTGAATGTTGCTCCATTTGATTGCTAGACCGACTTCAACAGATATGCATGTTACAAATAATTTGTCATGCTCTGAGGCGCGTTCCACCCCAGGCCACAAAATGTTCACAGTAATTGAAATATACAGCCAAATTCCAAGCTAGCATAAATCTCTGCTGATGTCAAGCCATATGGAAATCCACATGAATTGAGGGCTGTAAAAAAACCTAACAGCCAACCATGCTTTCTAGTGAGACTTACGCAGCTCAATCTGATTATTCTATCACAAAGAAGATTAAGAGGTGGCTTCACTAGGATGTCCAAGTACAGATGGAAAAAGGAAATACCCAACATCGAATGGTTCTTTATTCTAGCTGAGAAATGCCACACAAGATTCATTGCTTGGAAACAAATGCCAGACAAATCTGAATGTGTGATGAAAGCACAGATTTCTTTAACATGGAATCATTGATCAAAGGATAAAGTGGACTCTGCCATTAAAAGTCTTCACACCAAGGTCAGATGCTTTTCTTCACGAAATTCTTTTGTCTAGGATATCTTGGTGGGTTCAATACAGCAGTAACAACATCAGCTGTTGAACTCGATGTTTTCCAAGAGGCTGTGACTATTTATAAGGAGCCAGTGAATTAAGGTTGAGAAAAGCCACTGTACTATCAGTAATACTAAGTTTGCTACAGATTGATTTATCTTCCACTTGAAAATGCTTATGGGTCTGCTAAGTAAAAGAGTAGAAAGCACTGAACTTGATAAAACACGGAGCTGAAGGACAGACTAATGATCCCTTCTCTCCACAATTATTTATTTACTTCAAAGCCCAGCCAGTTAGTCCTAAAATTAGACATTTTAGAGCTGTGAAATTAAATTCTTGCAGTTATAACAGAGAAAAAAGATGAGCCCTCTCAAACATTAAAGAAGAAATATTATTGACCACCAAAAAAGAAATCTGTATCTTGCTAAATTTGCATTCTTCTGCAGCAAAATCAATGGTTTTCAATGGATCCCAACTGCCAAGTGCTGTGGTTGCTCCAAGTTTGAGCATTTAGCTTAAGAAAGGCCAAGGTGCCAAGCTGATTTTTAAAAAAAGTTTAAAAAAAAAGGTCTTTGCACCATCTGTTCTCTAGCAGTGGTGCATTCCTCTGGCTGAGATGTCATCAGCTTCTCATTATTATTCTTAATGAGTCTTCGAAGTCAATCAAAATCAGAGACAGAACAACAGATTTGGGGTGTTTGTGCTGTGTTTGCACACTACATTGGGCTCAAAGTACATATGGTTCTTTTGGTTATTTCCATCCATGGCTCTTTGGCAGCAGAGCTTGGAGTCAGAACCCTAGCTTGTCAAACAGATGATGATTATGTATTATATATAATCCCAATGAAAAGGAGATTTGAGATGAAAATCTAAAATTGGGATGGGGTGGGAGTGAAACCAACTCACTCCAGGCAGCTTTCTAATTTCAGTCATTGGTTCAAATCCCTCCCAGAAGCCACAAGGCAATGCAGGATCCCTAAATTTCTTGGAAACTGGTCCAGTGCTGTCACTAAAATCAGTGGGACACTTTGCTGTGCCTCTGCTGGAAGCCTGAGGAGGTTTTAACCAGGAACGTCCCAGTCTAGGGTGCACACACACCCTTTGCACTAGGTTACAAGGGGTTACTTAGTCCAAAGAAGAGCTGGGGGCTGCCAGGCCCAGAAGGGCACGTTTGCTGACTGTGCTTTCACCAGTGGCAATGCCCACGAAGGAAGACAATGTTCAGGAAATCCATGCTGCAGGATGCAGAAATAAAACTCATTCTCCCAAGAAACAAGCAGCAAAGCTCAGAAGTCCAGATGTCACTAAGACATTCTTGGCTTCCCCAGGGCTCTGCACAGCTCCCAGCTGAGTGAGTAACTGCTGCTTTATCCAGCCACACTGCTCAGATGGGATTTAGGAAATAAACCAGCAGAGACTTGGATTAAACACCCAGGGCAGAGGTGCAGGGCATTTCCCTGGGATTAGTAACTGCCTAAGGGATTGGCCAGTGGCACTTCACTGTCAGATAAAGCTCAGGAGCAATGCTGCTAGGGCTGGAGGAAGGCAGGAGCCAAATTCCAACCAGGGGAAGTGGCATCACCCTGGAGAAAGGCCCCGTCCCTGAGGACATTTTTGTGATATGCACCCGCCCCTAGCAGTGATTAATGGTGTTGGATAGAGCCATGACATGGGAACTATGTTTCTGGTGTCCAAATCTCCAGCCCAATCTGATGTGCCCTCTCTGATCTGATGATCAGTAAGTCAAGACCAAGGGCAACTGAACAGTGTCAGGTCTCTGCTTTCCAACAGGGTCACTAACCTGCAATGTAACATCTGATGGTTAAATGGTTAAAGCAATAATTAGGGCTCAGATGAGGCTATACCATGCTGGAATATTAATGATGTCGTTGTAATATGGCCACTACATCATCTTGCCTCCACAGAGGTTCCCCACCCTCGTAGAGCAAGACCTTGAGTCTCTCCAGGCAGAGCTGAGCCCCAGCACCCCAGGCAGAATGCAAGTAAATGTTCTTAAATTCTGGCTGCTCTATGGCCCTGGGTATTTTACCCTTAAAAAAGGGGTGGCAGCAGTGATGAGAGGTAATTACCACAGAATAGATATGCACATTTCCCTCAAGGTCAAAGCATCAGTTTCTTCACTACATGGCGCTAGAAACAAGAAACAGGTATAAATCTGCAGAGCTGAGATTGATGGCTTGCACTTGGCATAGAGATCTCCATATGGATAGATGCCAACAATTTGTAGGATAAATCAGGCTTCCTGATCCTATTCTTTAAGCCCTTTATTGGCTGGAAGGTGTCAATCCAACAAGTGGCCCATCAGATAGATAAGCACAGAATACTTTACTGTGTGAGCTGAACTGAGTTCCTTGGGGGATCACTACCTGGCAGAAAATAACCCAAAAGCTACAGGGAAGGTGCTGCATAAACCCCCTCCTAAACCCCCTCTGTAAGACAGACAAGTCAAAGGTTGGAACAACTCTTCCCTCTCCCCTCACCAGTTTGTTTCTAATTATTTTGCACACGAATCACAAGGGGAAAAAAACCACACTTGGTGGTACTTTAAAGAAGTATCTTTCCTTTCAAAAACAACAATTCAAGTAAATTAATAGGCCTGGTCTGATGAGTATGAGTCATTTTCAGTACAAACTAACCACAAAAAAATCTGGTTTTAAATTTAGAGGAGAAGGCAGAAAAAAAAAGGTTTATAAAACAGTTAATGCATTCTTTTAATGAGGCAATATTACCAGTGAGCAGAAGACAACTATAAGTTTCCAATATCAGAGATCAAAATGGAACCTCTGAGTCATGACCCAGCAATAGAGTTCTTTAGTGACCAAATAATTATAGTTTGAGATCAAAATATTGCACCATGTAACTGTCACAGAAAATAAACTCCATTCTGCATGTGTTTTTACAGCTTTCTACTCCATGAACATTAATAGTTTTATTCTGTCCATTTGCATAGATTAGCATTTGAGAAAGATCTCCCTTACTCTCTTCCTATTTTTTTGAAACCTGTGAGCAGTTGATGTGTCTGTGTCTACCCCTACTCTATTTATCTGTATTTGACACAGATATCCTCCCCAAAATGCAAACTGATTTTCTGTGGACACGCACGTGTTTCCTATTGGCAGCTGTGGGATTCGTGTGGGTGTTCGTGATTTCTAAACACACACATGCAGGCTCATATGCACTTGGTATTGTTCCTGCTGGAAACCCTAAGTTTTAGTGATTTCTTCAAATATCACGTAAGAAATGGTAGCAGAGAAGAAAATACCTCTCTAAAGCAGCACTCTAGTGCTGAGAGTTTAAAGACTTTTTTTCCCCAGAGCCCTGAACAGCTACAGAGAAAACCCAGCTCCCAAGGACAGCTGTAATGTGCATCGCAGATCACAGTTGCTTTAGCCACATACCAAAAGACACGCTAGCTCTTCCCTTCCCTGGCTCTGCTCCCACAGCTGGCTCTTCCATGTGGACTGGGTCACTAAAGCAGCTGGAAAATGAACCCTCCAGCTTTTTTTTTTGCCCAGTCCTAGCATGGGCATCACAGCCCAGAAGGGCACCCCCAGCAAGCCAGCCTTCCTTGGGCTCAGCAACATAATGATCCTTTTCCTTCCTGGCTTTTAGCTTGGGCAGCTTTGGAAATATGTCAAAATCATGCATGTTCCTAACAAAGACACCTTGTCAACCTTGCAACTTTACAGTTTTACAAAGAAATAGTGTCCATATACAATAACTACACACACAATACAGCTTTGCAAAGAAACACTCATTATATGTTGTCTATACACACACACTCATATAAAATTGGGGATAAGATACAGCATTTTTGTGTGACTCAGACCCAGAAGCAGCTGATGAATTAGAGCTGAAAGATTATGCAGATATCGACCTGAGGCAGGAGTAGTGTGGGATAATTTAGTCCCATGGGTTAATTGACTATGAATGATCTTAAGATCACCAAACAACCTAACTAATGGCTTGTAATATGAGCTTTACATACAAGACACGTACAAGACACGGCATTTTGCAAAATCCCCTGCATTACTATATGTCTCCTGTTGTTGCAAATTCAATAGTACACAGAATATTGTGCATATTTTATGCTGCGTAGTGTTTCTTACACATGTATTACATATTGAGTGGGATGTATTTTACATTATCTTACATATTGTGTAAGTTTGTACATAAGCCAGGATCGTGTGCCAACCCACACGGATGTCAAGCAGACAATATCTGTTCACAGCAAAAACCCAGCAGTGGGGCAGGTACAGCTGGCACTGCAGCCTGTGGGGGGCACGGTGCTGCTGAGTGGAGTCAGAATGATTTCCCCTGTCTGCAGGAGGAGAAAGCGGGGTTAAAAGGAGGGTTTCTGGCTAAGTCTCTTGGCTACACACAGGTCACACTTCAAATTTTCTGTATTTCACCCCTCAGTGTGTTAAAACAAAACCGACAAGTTGCTTTCACCTGTCCTCTGCTGCAAAGGGTTCTGAGTCTTTGAGGAGGGACACAGGTTCTGAGTCTGTTCTGAGGAGGGACACAGGGTGGGCACGTGAGTGCCCAAACCCAGAGAGCAGCGAGGTCGGAGGATGGAGTGCGGCCAGCCCTTCGTCCCTTCCCTCCCGAGTGCTCTCACATTTTGGGTGACAAGCACAAGGGGAGCTGGTGCCTCTGGGTTTGGAACCGACCCCTGTCCCTAAAACAGCTGAACGCGGCTGTATTTAGCCTGGAAGCTTTGCTTTACTCGCGTTTCCCCCCTCCTCCTCTGCCCTGCCCTGAGCCCCGGGCGGGGGCAGCTGGCAGGGGGGGACAGGCAGCAGCCGGGCTCGGGGGTCTCCAGCGGGAGGCTCACAGCGGCACCTCCCCTTGGCAGGGAGAGGGCCGGGCTGTGCCTCTGGGAAGGGGAAGCACCGGGGATGGGGAGCATCGGGAGCCCGGAGCAGCGGGGAGCCCACCCTGCGCACCCCGGCGGGCGGGGAGCAGGAGGAGGAGGAGGAGGAGGAGGAGAAAGAGGCGCATCTCGGTGCGAGCAGGTCGGAAATCACGGCGGGAGGGGGGTCGGGGTCCCGTCCTCTCCTCGCCAGCCCCCTCGCACCTCGCTCAGCTGCCCACGGTGCGTGCCCGTGTGTGCGCACCCGCCCGCGCACGGTTCACTTAAGGACGTGCGTGTCTGTATCTAAATGGTGGTTTCGGCAGTTAGGTACAGCTCAAAGGTCGTTAGAGGTAAAAAAAATATACATATGTATGCATTTAGAGGCCATTTCTCTCTACAGGGACACCCACGTACAAACAGCAGAATATTTGATAAAGTCTTCCTGCAAATGCCATGTATTTATGTATTCACTTACTCTGTCCATCTAAGATACCTGTAATGGTCTGCCATACGAATATGCCACTTATATAATTCCAATTCTCATTTAAGAACCCAATGCGCCTCAATATATGCACCAAATTTAGTTGAAAAGGTATGTTTACATTAAAGATATACATGAATTTACTTCTAAATACGTTCTACAGTATGCAGAACTGCATGTGCAATTTCGAATTACAAGTAATGTGTCTATAACGTACCTCATGAGTACGAGGCGTATTTCATGGCGTCTTTCACAAACGTATCGTGAAATTAATTACGAAACTGTCATATGTGTCATCTATATATTCACAGGTATAAGTGTGTGTGTGTGCGCGCACTGAACTTGTAAATTGTCAGCGGAAGAACAGGACGAAGTAGGAGGCAGAAGCCCCGGGCAGCCATATGAAAAAACCCACCCCGGAGGACATAAACAGGCTGATTTTGTTTCAGAGCCTGGCTCGGCTCACCAGGAGAAACGTCAATTTGAAAGCAGGGCCATTTGGGTTGGTCCCGCCGGCGGAGCAGGAGGGTGCCGGGACCTCCCAGGGTCCCCGCCAGCCCCTGGCGCAATCGCCCCGGGGCAGGTGATGATGGTTGTGAGACTAAAAACCTTGTGTTTCCACCCGCTTGTTCCCAGAAGGAAGAGCCGGTATCTACATAGAAACCTCTGCAGAGAAATTAAAATAAAGATGCAACTACAAAACAAACAAACAAACCAAAACCAAAAAACCAAAAAATTAAAAATCGCAGCGAAACGCACCCAAACAGCCTCTCCCGGCGGAGCCAGCCCGGTCCAAAGCCACTCGTTGTTTTTAGTAAAAATCAGTCGAAGACGGAGGGGGGGAAAGCTGGTTTGATTCGGGACAAGCGTTTCCCAAAATTTTTCTAAGATGATTTTGCGTCGGCCGATGTGATTGTGTAAAAAGCCCTTCGGGATGCAGCCCGTGAAGGGCTGCGCGGCTCTGCTCTCCCACGGGAGCGGGAGAGGAGGGGTCGCTGGAGGGAGGATGGAGAAGCTACAAGCGACGTGCGGGGGTTGCTGAATCGAAAGATGGAGGAAGACCGAGAGATGCTAAAAAAGAATGAGCGGGGAGAAAAAAAACAAATTACGAGAAGGACAGTTAGCGGTGGGAAGGGTCGGGGTGTTGAGCGGGACTCCGGGATGACGCGGATTTCCCCTCGACTACCGCAACCCTACGCGGGGAAAGAAAAAAGAACTATAAAGCAAGAAAGCAGTGTAGGAGAGTGCAGCTGTGAGCCAGGTGATGGGGCCGGAGCGCCCGGCGGCCGGGAAGCGGCTCGGGACGGCGGCAGGACGCAGCCCTCGGCCCCGCAGCCCGGTTCCGGGGACAGCCTGCCTGGCTTGGAGGTTTGTTGCTCGCTAATGATCAACATCTTTCTTTGCTAATTAGAAGTGCCTGGCGATGCCGGCGCCTTAGCGCTCCGCCGGGAGGGCACGGCCACCCCCTCCGCCGGGGACCACCCCGCTCGGGACACGTCGCGGTGCCACCGCGGGAGCCACCTTCCCGCGTGCACCTGCACTGGGGCGGGGGGACACGGCAAACGACCCCCCCTCCATCCTTCCGTCCTTCCGAATCCTGCAGCTACCCCCGGGCACTGTGCTCATGAACCGGGCGATGCGCTTGAGCAAGTCCCGCAGGATCCGGTTCTTTTGAGTTAATGCAGCGAGAGGTTTGTTTTCCCTGCTGGTGGGGGTTTTTTTTTGTTTGTTTGTTCGTTTGGTTGTTTTGTTTTGTTTTGTTTTTATTTTTTAATAATGGTTTCTTTATTTCTGCGCGGCCGGTGCACTTCCTTCGGCGGAGCGCAGGGGGTGCCGCGGGACCGCGCGGCGCCGCGGGACGGACCGGGGCCGAGGATGAGCCATCGGGGCTTCCTTTCGTGGGTTTTTTTTTTGCTGTTACACACACACACACATACCTTTTTCTTATTCACCTGTCCCCGGAGGAGCGAGCCGAGCAAAGCCGCCGCCTTGCTTTCCCCCACTCCCCTTCAAAGGGACCGGGACCCACCCCAGCAGCCGCTCCTTCCTCTCCGTCTGAGCCCCGGAATTGCCCCTCTGGAAAGTGGCGGGCAGATGCTGGGATAAATAACTTCAGCTCTGCAGCCAAATTCCCAACAGGCTAAATAAACAAACACTGTCATCCTCCTGCTAGGGGACGGGCGAGTGTCCCCGGCTCCGGCTGTCCCCTCTGCCTCCCCCCGCCCCGCGGCGAGGGACACCCCGCACGGAAAGGCAGATTTATTGTCCCTAATCAGCAAATCGTTTAGGTCATTACAAGCCCATTACCGAGGGACAGGCGGGGTGAGGACAAACCTTGGCCACGTCTTGTCATAGCCTCTGAAAACCAGAGAATGAAACAAGGGTTCCCCAGAGAGCCCCTCGTTATCCCTCTCCTACAGGGATATCCTCTGGACGTTTCTCTCACTGCTTTCCTTCAGACTGCTATGGCCGCCTCGAAAGGGGTCCAGTACCCCTAAATCTGACACCTCCATCCTTACCTGAAGCCCTCCCTACATCATTTGCAGCCAGGGCAACGCATCTTCCCAGTAAGGCTGAGGGGATTGAGACCATTTCACTGGGTTTGGTGGGGTTTTTTTACTGCCACCCCTCCTTTTTCCGACTTTTCCCCCTCATTTCTTTTCCCAGTCCCCCTCACCGACTCATTGTTTTCCATAAAAACATCAGGGATTCAGGGCTGCATGTGCTGTGGGTAACCCAGGGGCTGCCGTGTTCTTGCTGGCAATGCATCCCATCAGAGAGGAATTTGGGGCAGAATCTCTTAGGTCTGCATCCACTTGGATCCACGCTAGGGATCCAGCTTGGAGGGAGGGAAAGGAGGTGACTCAGCCCTCTGAGAACCAGGACTCCTGTGCCACCCCTGATGTGGCATCCTGCAGCCTCCCGGGTACCTATCCTGAGTACAAGGGATGCCAGCAGTCACACAGAGCTGGGGGACTGCACAGATCCCCACAGTGGGGCCGGAGAGACCCTTGTCTCCCCCCTCACCCCTTTTACCTCCACCCTAGTAATTATGCAACCTCTCCTGACCCTGCTTTCTATCCCTTTTATCCTGGCCTCAGTGCCTGTTCGCCCAAGCAGGCAGGGCTGAGCCGTTGGAGATTGCTCTGAGGTCCTTCCATCTGGCACTTTCTCTCTGTTCCCCCACTCAATAAATAAAATAAGGGTCACCTTTTTTTTTTTTTATTTTTTTTTTTGGATCACACACTAAGGCCTATCACAAATGAGACCCCCGAGGCTTTGATGCCTGTGTTTGGACACAAGCAATTATCTCTAATTATTGTTTTGCTTTTCAGTTTGCCCAACTTTCCAACAGCCTTGAAAAGAAACTTCAAGGAGGGGGCTCAGCAGACTGAATGAGACATTTCTCCATGAGAGCCCCTCCCAGAGCCCCCTCTCGCTTCCATATTGAGAGAAACAAAATCTTCACAAATGTTTAAGTACAATATGGGTTTGCCAAGGGGTTTTCTTTTCTTTTTCTCTTTTTTTTTTCTTTTTTTTTTGAAGATGATTTCTAAAGACACGGGAACATTTGTACAAATAAGGCGCAGATGGGAGTGGGGTGGGGGAGCACACTGGAGCTGAATATCTGGGAAGGGAGGTGAAATGGTTTTCATCTGGGAAGGAAGTGGAGAAGCAGAGATTAAAACCCCCTTAGACTTTCCCACCACTCATAAATAATACATTAAATTGCACTTACTGCTTTCTGCTCACTGAGGAACACTGGGCAAAGACCTCAAGTCTTGAAGAAAATTCACAGTCTAGGGGAATGGCAGGATTGGGAGGCAGGAACGGGGGGAGAGAGTGATATTTTGGGAAGTTATTTGGAAGGATGGGAAACAACTAAAACCGACACGTGAAGTCTGTGCTAATGCGTGTGGCACACACCTGCATACACACATGCAGCTCCACACACGTGGGGTTTCTCCTGCTGGCAAAATGCACCTACACACACGCATCTATATGCACACAAATGTGCAAATTTTGGCCAAAAAATAGCCAAAATATACTCACAGGCTGGGGCACAACTGTGCACACAGGTATCACTCCCAGAGGGAGGTGCATATGTGCGTCCACATCCACATGTGTATATCCACAGGTCCATCACACCTCTGGGCTCATCCACACAAGGAGGAGGGGGAAGGATGGAGATAAACAGGTAGTAAAACTTGTAGTAACAACCCTGCACTGCATGTGGCTATGGTAGAGCCATTTGAGAGCCGGGATTTTACGTGGGCTGCATCAGACATCCCTCCTGACTCCTTGAAGTGATGATAATAACTCCACCACCCAGGTCTCCCACTGCATACCCAAAGCCTGTGTGTTTCAGCTGCTAACTCACCATTTATTTAGCAATCCTTCACAGTAACCAGAGCAGGCTACCCAAAATATGTCCAGCCTGCTGAGAGAAATCTTTCGCTGTAAGACATCGATCATTTTGTGCAGCTAAAATTCCTCTGCAAATCAATGCCATCCAGTCATTAGTTCTTCACAACCCAGCCTAATGGGCCATCACATCTCCATCCAAGGAAAGGAAAACACAGCCCTGCTCCTTCCCAGACCTAAGTGCACAGGCCAAGGTTGCCAAAGGTGGGGGAGCTTTTGTTTATCGCTCCCCTCCTTCGGTGGTAGCACCACAGAGAAGTGGTGTCATAAATATTTGTCTTTCTGCCTGGCTGTCTGTCAATATACATGTCTCAAATCCACTCTAACTATAAATATATAAACATGGCTTAGCCTGGACTTGGCAGTGCTGGTTAACAGTTGGACTCGATGATCTTAAAGGTCTTTTCCACCCTAAATGGTTCTATGATTCCATGAACTGATAACACATGTGTATTTGTACACATCATGCTATATATTTAACATAGCATTAAATATACATATAAAATAGTGAGTGTATCATTATATGCATATAAATAAACCCAGGCATGAGTGTCCCTTGGGTATTTTATTTTACTACTTGATTAGTAGCAGCAGTAGCAGCAATAGACATATTTCTGTCAGATCTAGTCTGGTAACATAAGAGCATATTATCCTTTTAGGAAAGTAATTAGCATCAGGGATCTGATTCCTTTTGCTACCCTTCTAATTAATTATACTTGGTAATGCCATCATTAAGAAGAGCAGAGTGTTTGTTCTTTTAATCTCTCTGTAAGGGACATGAGTTGGGAACAAGCTGCTTTGCTGCGCTCTTTATTCCACCCCTTGGCCCTCCTCTTTTTTGTTTTTTTTCCCAGCCAGGCTTTTTGCAGCAAAAGCCTACATCCCCCTCCGCCCCCAAACAAAACAAAACAAAACACCCCCCCTCAAAACCCCCACCAAACTCCTCCCTCAAAAAAACCCTAGGAAACACAGTGAATTAAAGAAATCTTGACTTAAAAACGACCCATATGTTTGCAAATGCTTTCCAAATGATCCCTATTTGAATCCATGTGTTGTGCAGGGGGCGGCGGGGCTGGGGGGAGGACACCCCAGTACAGATTGCGGCTCTGATGCCGGGGTTTTTCCTGAGCTCGGGGGCTGTCTGCGGCGCGGCGTGACCCTTCTGCCAGGGGTCGGTGCACTCGCCCGGAGGGCGGCTGTCCCCATCGCGGGGCACAGCCACGGGCCCCGCTCCCACACGTGGGGTCCCGGATCTAAACTGCTAATTGCACGGGTTCACAGATCCTCCAGCCCAGCGCCTCGCCCAAGCCCGGCTCCTCGCAGGGCCCGCATCTCTTGGGGACCACACACAAGCACCGCACAGGGCTTTTGTGCGACAGAGAAAAGGGGACACATAATAGAAAGGGCGAGCGAGAGAAAAAGAGTTGGTAAACACATTGGCTGTGGTACCTAGAGAGCAAGGCAGAGCGACAGGTTCCCAAGAGAAGATCAAAAGTTGGCCTTTGGGATAAGCAACTGAGCAAACTCAAGTATGTTTCTATAATGAACTGCACAAAAGCAGCAGAAGGAGGACTGAGCTGAACTCAATGAGCTGCTCATAATGCCCTGATATGTATATTATTTAGATATTCCCCTACCTGCCCTACTGGCCCTGGCACACACAGGTGTGTGTGAGGGCAAAGTACAGCACAGAAATCTGCCACACACACCACACAAGCTATAAATAGATCCCTGCAAGTAATTCTCGCCACGGAGAATTAGATAAAAACACCTCAGAGCTCCGCCTTGAGACCTCGATGTGGATTATTACACAGCTTTACCCATCTCTGCTCTGCCTGCAGAGATGTGTGAGTTGATGGGCACGGGAATAGTGCTGCACACACAAAATATGTGTGTGTACATCATATACAGCTCAGCATGTCTGACAAAATAAACCTGTGTTTGGATGTTCCTGTTAACTACTCACATAGTTCTGTGCCAATTGCAGAAATACAGAATTGATCCTGGATGTAGCAGGCATGGAGAGCCGTGTGTTTATTATTGTGGGACACGGGCTACTTTTGCATCTAATAAATAATCACGCTGCTCGAAAAGACTATCTTTTTCCTCAAAAATGCACAATGAGAATTTTCTTAAGAGGGTGGGATGTGTTTTTATATTCCAAAACTTCAGCAGCCTGGGAGACCATTAATACTCATTTATCTGTCACCTGACATGACATCTGTCATGTCACTGAGCTTTCCATTAAGAAGAACAGGGAGCAGTTATATTAAGTTATGTCCAAGCTATCTTCTTACAAAGAAAAGGCCTCATTTGTTCCAGGAGCTAATACGCTGGTTTCCTTCACTGTTACTCACTGAGGCAGCAAGCATGGATGTGACAGCCAGACGGCTGATATGAATGCACATGGACATCTAAGGTCCAAAAGGAATATAATACAGCATAATCCCAGTTTAACATTATTTTAAAATAAGGGGGAAACACTTAAACTCTTCCTACATAATGATATGAATTCTGCCCTGGATAAGATTACGTGGTTTTCAAGCATGATTAGCCATATGTCTAAACTGAAACGAGACGAAAACAAATCCAGCAACTTTGCAGCGCTGTGTGCTGAGCTCAGCACTTTTTAGAAAGGACAATAAGGAACTCATTCAGCTGAAATGTAGCCATAGCAATTGTTTCATTGAGAGAAATATGTTGTTAGAAAAACCAAGGGAATATAGCAGCTTTAATTTTTCCATTGTTTTAGAAGGAGGATGCCTGATGTAACCCAGTTTTTCAGCTTATCAGTGTGACTCCAATGCAGTAAATCTAGATAGGACTTAATTGACAGTTGTTTCTTAAAAAGTCCCTTAGACCACCCCCTATCTCTCCTAATTAATTTATCTTAATAAAATAACCAATATGAATTTATAAAGAAATACACCAGTAAAGACTGAAAAGGATCAATCTACACATGCATGTGTGGGGAGCATCTGGAAGGCAAGGGAAGGAAAAACAACAACTTAAAGCTGTCAGTAGAAATTATTTTTACCTGTGTGCCTATACTAGCACACATCCCCAGACCTCATAGAGAGGGCATACAGGCAACACCAAACTTTATTTTAGGATGTCTTTAGCACTTGCAGAGGAGATTGTGACACCTAAGTGGAACTTTGCCATAGGAATGAGTGCCTAAGTCATCATCTCCAAACTCAATTTGTCTCTCTCTGTCTGGAGGAGACACTTCTGTCTTCACTGACTTCTGAGGGAGTCAAACTACCTGACACTACTCAAGCAGTTTCTGACACACTTTGAACTCGCAGACTGCCAGAGCAATAATGTCAAGCCTTCTGCAGATGGACTAGCCTCTCTCAGATGGCATTAGGAAGCACCTCTGGGTAGCCTCTGGAATCTTCATGCTGTGGGTTGAGAACCACAGGAGAAAGAGGACTCCTTGCCCAGCAGACAGGGTCTGTTCTGCCTCTGCAGCAGCCAGAGGTTTCACACTGAATACCCTGAGACAAGGACACTCCTTGCACTCGCTGGTTGTCATCTTCTCGTTAACCAGCTCTACAGATGAGCTGAGCTGATCTGAATGCCAGTAAGGGTACAAAGCACATGTCAACAAGCCGCTTGGAAACAGCCCATGGTGGAGGTACTGCACCACTTCTGAGACAAGTGGGTTGTGGAGGAGCAGCTGGGGGGAGTGGTGGGTCACCCCCAAGCCTCACAAATGCGTTCTGGGTTCAGGCTGCTGTCATGCCAGTCCTGGAGCCCTCACATGCAGCAGTGGTATCTGTTTATTTACAAAAAAACAGGAGTTTCTCACGCACCTATGTGCAGCTCAGAGTGCCAAGAACCTGGGGAGGAATTTTAGGAATGCGTCAATTAGCTTGAGAGAGTAATTAGCGTTGATTGATAGCAGCTTAGTGTCTCTTCCTTGTTGCTTTCTGGCTGTGTGATTCAACAGGTGACTTTGCCCACGCTGAGCTCCTTCTGGCCTCTTGAGCCAGTTTTGCAGCCCATGACTCAAGAGGTGTAATTTCCCTGGCAGTAGCCAGGTGTGAGTTCAGCCTGGGTGTGAGCCGGGTGTGAGTTACAAGCTGAGAGGCAAGATGGAAGTTACTCCAAGTCCAAGTCCTCTGGAGTCTTTAAATACTTCAGTTCACCTTGGCTTCCCTGAATGCAGTCCCTTCACTTGGACATGGCTTTTCTGTCAGCCTCCCACACTCCGTACAAAACCAAACTCCAGCCCTCTGTGTCCTTTAAATTATTCGCCTTTATTGTACAAGCTCCAAGAACAAAGCTAAAGAAAAACAATGAAAATAAACAAATTTTAAACACAACCACATTTCATGCCCATTCCTCAAGCCAAGCTCTTATTATTCCAAAGAACGGGGCCACAAATATGAGGGACAAAAAGTGACAAATGAGATCCTCTGACAAACAGCAGATCACGGTTCTTGCTCAAGAAATAGTAGCTCTTTTTAGGCCATAGATATCATGAGACTTCATTAACGACTCACAGAGTGCACAGGGAGCTTTAAATGAGAGCTATTTTCTTTGTGTGCAAAATAAACTGATATTAATGGCTGGAGCAGGAACAAGTTGGCAAGGTATAGGCAGACCACAGTGTAGCCAGCACAAATTATTGTCATTTGCTGGAATAATTGCAGTGGCAACAGTTGCTGCTGTTGCTAAGTGTTGTTTTTTTTTCCCCCTGCCTGTCTTTGTGGTGCACACTATTTATGGCCAGATTCTGCCATTCCCATGGAGTCAAGGCTGCCCCCTTGGAGATCTGGATCATCCTGGCTTGGTGTGTTTTTAAGGATGGGCTCAACTTCATTACCCAGCCCCAGTTACAGTCTCTGCCTGAGATAGGTAACTCTATTGACAGCAGATTTTGCAGAGCAGTAGGGTGAGATTATGGTCTATTGTATTGCAGTCCCTAAGTGGGTAGGAGGTGGTGAATGAGCGTGCAACATGTCCTGCAACATGAGGGAAGGACAGCCCTTGTCCCTGGGCAGACATGGGGCTTGGGACTGCTTTCAGGCTTTCCACATCGGCCACATAGGACCTTGGAGTGGGGAAGACTTGTGGCACCATACTGGATGTAAGCAACTTCCACAGCAGAGCAAAAAGCAGAAACAAGGGGCTGGTACTGAAGAAACTTCCTGCCTTCCTGTCCAAAAAAGTAATTGAATTGTACAGGAGCAAAAGCTGATCTCCAGAATGGAGGTAACAGAGTGTTGGTCTTGACAGAAAGAGTGGAAGAAAAACAGAGAGCAAACCAAAGACAGAGAATAAAAAGAGAGGTGTGTGATTATTTTTGCAGTCACTAGAAGCATCTTAAATATGGTGAATGAGAGAGCTGATTTATTAGCATTCAAATACCTTATAAGAGCAGAACAAAGAGCTGAAGCTGTGCCTGAAGGGAAGGTGATGCTTTCTAACGGTTGTCCCCCTGCTCCCCCAGTACCTGCTAATTAAAATCAAAGAGGGCAGGTGCAGCTTGGGTACAAAAGGGTGAACAAAGAGGCGACCTGCTCTTTGAGCAAGAAAAAGCATGTTTTCCCTGTTGCCTTTGACAGCTTTGTGCTCCCAAGTGATTTATAACTTCTGATGTGCCAGGACCCTCCATCACACATTATATCAACACAAAGGTGCCACCTTTGAACAATTCATGCTCATATTTAAGCTCACAGTGACACCACTCATAAAGGATGGATGCCCACTTCCCTTGTTTTATGTACTTTCAAACTTATTCCAATCAAGTTTTGCAAGGAGTGCAAGGTCAGAGCAGGAGTGAAAAAAAACCAGGTCAGGTCCAAGCCAGGAGGTTTCTGCTATCTCATCTAGGTTGAAAAGGCAAGATCAGAAAGACCTGAATAGTCTCTGAGTTTCAAGGGTCAGTGCAGATGCAAATATTTTTCTTGTGTGTGAGAATTTGAAAATGGACAATATGTTCCAGCTCAGCCCTTTGGCAATGAAAAGGCATTTGAAAACTATAATGAGGATATACTTTAAAATTGTACAGCTTCAGAATATGAATGCCAAGCATTATGGCTGAATGTTCCATTATCAGTCACAAAATAGTGGAAGATTCTGAATTTTCATTTCAAGCCTCTAAACACACTATTATCCAGAAAAGTATTGCAGCACATGAAAATCATATCCAACATGAGACAGAATACATCAGCTCTCTCCTGTTGCTCCAGCTTCTGAAATTCCCTTCTCAATACTCCCCAGAGGATCTGTCTTCAAAACGCTGTCATTTGGCCTTCAAATTCGTCTTGGCATGAAAAATAGCATTTAAATATGAAAACAAAGCAAAGTTTTGGTGCAAGCTGAGTCTTTGAATCTCTGACTTGGTCCCAGCCCTCAGTTAGGAGCAAGGAGTGAAAGAGTTATTTTCATGCAAGAGATCTCAGATATTAGTCTGTGACCCCTCATGAAGAATGAATTGGTCAGTTCATTTCAGCAATGACAAGCACACCATTGCTCCCCCTTCTTTTGCCTCCCTCCTCCCCCAGCTTCATCTGCATAAATATTAATACTGCAGCTCCTAATTAAATCCAGGAATATATTTACCTTCACAGATGAGCTACTTAAGCAACACGAGAGGGGCCTCTCGTTTCTGTGAAACTTTGCAGCCTGTAAAATGCAGCAGTTCTATCCAGGGTTATTGCTGCTCAGTAAATAATGGGAGAAGATGAGGAATATTTCTGAAATAGGTCAAGTACACTCCAAACATAAACATGCTAATAGGGAGAGATGTAAGAACAGTGTCAAATGTCAATGATCACCAAGTAGCTCCCGAATATATATTTACTGAATGCAATGCTTCTCTGCTGAACAGAGTTGACATAATGACATGCTCTTACGGGAAACTTTCCTGGTTATTTTATTAGAGGTGTTATGATTAATTTTTTTTCTGAAGTGCAACTAGAAAGTTCCTTCCCTCAGAAGACAGGTTCTTTTAATAACAATAACAACAATAATAATAATAATAATAATAGTAGGATGCAAAAGACAAACAATGTCTGTTGTTCTCAGAATGGTTTGTATGAAGCAGCAGCACAGCTGTACTTCACTCCATACCCAACACAACAGAACATCTTGACTAGTATTGACTGGACTGTTATGTTTATGGGAGCATCACTGATGCTAAAGTCAAGATAAAATACCCCAACTGCAGCTTCCCTGCCCACAAGAACTTACTACTCTGTCGGGAGAAAAGTCTAGACTGATGTGACATGAGATCAGATAAATCCATGCTGTCTGCTCCGTATTAACCACGTGCATGCAAGCAGTCTGGCTGATAACCTGTTATACTGTCTAAGCTACAACCAGCTAAAAAATACTTCCAGAGTGGACACTCCTGTGGAATAGGACATATTGAATAGTATTTTATAGTCTGTCTGGACTCTGGCATATTGCCGTTGGTGAGCTGGATGATGCATGACAGAGCAAACCAGGAGAGCTGTTATTTCAGTGTGGCTGTGGGCAAAGTTCAGCACCTATACAGTTCCTCCTTCTCCTCCATGCCACTGCTCCTGGCGGATCAAAAGCTGGTGTGATATGGCAAAGGGAAAAACTCAGCCTCACAGTGAAATTAATAACCCAGGGCATCTTATGCAAGACACATGAGCTAAGCCTGTCCCACTGCTCACTACCAGGAAGGTCTTCCTTGTGTTTCTCTTCTGCAACTGCTTTAAAACTGCCACATCCCAAGAGACCAATGGGAAAAAATGCCACGGGATTCGTTTGCCTTGGATCCAGTTCAAGTCAAAACCACAAAGATGGTTCATAACCAACTTGAGATCAGAGCTGATCAAATCCAGGGATAGTCAGACCTTGGGGGAGGTTCTTAGGGAAGGCACAGAGCAACTTGAATCCAGAGGAGAAGAGCAGCCACAAAAAGTGGATCCAAAATCTAGAAAACTTAATATGAGAAATGGTTGAAAATGAGAGGATTTGTTCAGTCTAAGAAGTGCAAAGAGGGCCCAGTGTGACAGTCCATAAATCCCTGAGTGAGAAGAAGGAGGTTATAGACCTTAGTGTCTCCTATGGAAAGGACAGGAAGAGTCTTGTCCTTGAGCTGAAGCAGAGGTTGGGTGACATTAGACATCACAGGGAAACTTGTTCAAGGAGAACAGTTGAAAGAACTTTTAAAAGTTGTTCAAAAGACAAGGGAGCACTGGAAGAGGCTGCTGATGGCATTTATGGTACCTCCATCATTAGGGAGTTATAAGAAAAGGTTTGACATGCAAGTGGCAGGAATGGCTTAGGGCTGGCTGTTTAGGTCCTGGATGAGGAGGAAAAATCAATATCTTCTCAAGGTCCTTTCCTGCTCTGTCTTCTAGGATTTATTAATTCAGTCATATATGAAATTCAATGGACACATTTCCTCAGACACATTCGTGATTCAGACTCTGGTCTTGGGACAAGGCCTTACTCAAACTCTCACAGAAAAAGCACCAAAGTTCGGTCACTTTGGACTCCAACCCGCCTTGATGCACTGGAGATGGTTTCATAGCTCAAAGTGGGGATGAGGAGATTCCTTACCCTAGTAAATCAAATACAGAGTGGGGACCAGGGCTACAACATGGACCTGGCTCCACATCTGAACTGCTCCTGGGCCCAAGATATTATATCTAAACTGTTGGCTGGGGGTCTCTCTGCCACTTTACCATGCCAGCAGCTATTGTGGAGGAACACATGAGGGTTTTTTGAGCCGGGAGGCCTTTCAGGGATCTTTATTTTATCTAAATAGGGACAAAGAGCTTGTGCAGTGCCAGCGCTGCCCCACTGGAGTCAAAACGCATCTCTGTTCAAACCCCAATGGCTCGAGGCCCGAAGATGTGCAGCTCCAGCAAGAAGGACCCGGGAGACGATGGTCTGTTCCTGCCAAGCAGCAACGTGGCTGTTTATCCAGAGGAACAGCACTCTGTGTGAACGATGGTAGGTTTATTTTGCAGTCAGCGTCACAAATTATGGCGCTTTTCCATCTATTGTCCTATATGCTAAGTAAACATCATAAACCATTCAGTGCTATGTGCTTCTGAAAATCATAACGCAAGGGTTTTACCATCAAGGAACAATGAAAGGGCAAACGAGGAAGTCAATCCATGTAAGTCAGCTTTGTTTTCCATATGACAGAGTGGTGTATAACTTGTTTTCTCCTCTCATGTCTTTTATGGTGTTCATTTTAAAGCTACTATGCTGTGTTACATGGCTCCATTCATAAAATTAAATTCTACAGGGCAGGAAATCATTCCCTTTTTCACGATCATATCGTCTGAACCCATGCTGCAGGCAACAGGGAGAAATTACTACTCCTGATGCACATTTAAGGAGTTTCTTCTGCTGCACGGTTCCCACATCAATAAGAAATCCTGCACATGCAGCAAGGCAAAAACCCACTGGGTAGGCTGAAATGGTTTCTGTGTGTGCTTGTGTGTGGTTTAATTTAAAGATGTGCAGATAGAGTTTTCACTCAGCGCGCGGTATTCATTAGTGCCAGGCAGCAAACTTGCCTGGAGATCTGAAGGCCCCAGAAATCAAGCTGTGGGCGGGAAGTGATTGGAAAGGTTTAAAGGGTGATGATTTGATAATTTCCCTAGTCCAGAAGCCTGCAGAGAACACACACATACAGACTCTGGCCTAGAGGTGCCCCATATCCGAATTGCCCTGGATGCAGGTACTGCGGGACCATGCATTGGTCCATATGGATATACTGACATGGAATGGATCAGCCTAGGGGCATCCCAGGCAGGGATATCTGCAGACAGAGCCAGGTCCCACAGCTGACTATTGAAAACTAGAGAGATAGCTTTTGAATGCGTAACAGCAGTTTGGAAATGAGGGGATGAAAGATAACACCTATTCCTATATAACACCACAACTCCTTCTGAGTTTGCTTTCATAAATTTACAAAGCTCAGATCCCGCTTGGATGAGGCTGGCAGCCCAGGTGGGACCAGCCTGCAGGTCTGCCTGAGGCTCACCAGTTCAGGTGCCCCACCATGGCACTGGCACATCCCTGGCAGTGCTGCTGTGCAGATGCAAAGACGACCAAATAACGTCCCACCCCTCTGTGTAAAGGAGTGCTGCGAGGCACTGCTGCAGCAAACACTGTTGGCAGCAGGTGGGGGGGCCAGTTTCAGAATGTAACTGCAGAGATTATTTATCATTTGGTTCCCTTTCTTAAGACAGCATATTACACTACATTAAAAAAATAGAGCCAACAAATCCTTTGTATTTCAGCTCTGCTTGTTTACTGTTGTAAATGACTGTTTATGTTGTTCATACTATGCATTGAACATATCTATACGTGTCCAGCTGAAAATGTTAATTCTTGGGAGTCACTGTAGGATGAAGCATACTTTAAAAGCCTATATATTATATTTAAAATATGCTTATACATGCACATCTCTCACCATCCTGCAAAATATACATACAGTTTGCTCTTAGTCCTTTGTCTACCTGATATAGCAGAGAAAGGGACCGTAATTATTCAACTTCCTAAGCATCCTCTTGGCTTTTCCTGCTGGTGAATATCCCATCAGGCAGAGCATGCACATAGCACCTGTCTGGCAGTCCAGGTTCTGCCCCAGCACAGGGTACTGACATATCTGACCCTCTTCTACAAAAATCACTTGGGCACTGCACTCACTGAGCCCCGCTGGCCCCAGGTGGATGAAGCAATGTCTTTACTACTTTCCTCTCCCTGTGACCAGCAAAACATCTGCTGTGCCACGAGTGTTTTGCTGAACTGCTCTGCGAAGCCTTGTGAAAAAATGTGCATATTAATATAATGATGATGAAACCCCTCCAGCAGGGTTTGGGCTTGTCACCAATTAATCCAGCCTTAAAACCCTAGTTAACTTAAAGGGAGCAAGATCCAACCCCAAAGGGAAGGGTGGAGGAAAGAAGGGGAAAGAGGAGGAAAGAGGGTGAATGTTCTTTGTGCTTGGATGTGGGAGTGCAGGAATGCGAAGGGATGCACAAATATTTCCTTAGATAGGAAAAATCAAAAAATGAAGAGTAGAAAGTGAGCAAAGCTCTTCTGTGCCCACCTTTGCTGTAAATATGAAGGGCAAAGCACAGACCTGGTAGAAGCAGCTGAAATATTTGTAAGACGGAAGACACAGCCCCCAGCCCTCCGGCACCCCTTCCCTCCCTGCTCATCTATGTGTCACTAGGAGCTGAACAGATTTTTTTTTTCAGCACTTTTGCTCCTCTGTCTCTCCTGGAAAGGCCCCCATAGGTGCAGGGGGCTCTTGGATGGATCCCTTCCGGGGTGGTGTGAGCCCCGCTGCACCCGACAGCTCTGAGCATGGGGATTCCTGCAGCTGCTGTCCCTGCCCTCCTGAAACCCAAACACGACTCTGACAGCCGGGTTTTAATCACGCAAGGGCCGATAACCATCAAACACTGCTAATTTCCAACAAATTATCTAATCCAGATGCTTGCCGGATTTGAGTAAACACTGCACCCAACAGGATCATAAAGCAAATAAGCACAAAGCGGTTTAGGGTTTCAGCTCTCCCCTCCCTTAGCCTGGGACCCTCGAATGCCGAAAAATGCAAATCAGGTGATCCAGCGCTTGTGTTTGAAACCAGATGGGTTCCCATGGGATCACATAAAAGTTTGTGTGGCCGTGCCCCGTCCCCGTGCAGAGCAGCCAGGCACAGGGCACGGGCAGTGGGGGCACGAGTGGCTTTGGCACAGCCGGTGCTCCGGGCGGGAAGGGCGACAGCCGAGATGGCTCTCGGCAGGGGCAGCGATGGCTGAGAACACCGCAGCTGGGAGGCATTTAGGGATGTTGCCGCCTCCCGGTGAGCGGAGGAGCTTTGTAAAACCTAGTGGGGACCCCGATTCAGCCCCTCTCGCCCTCCCACGCGGGGAGATGCTCGGGCCCGGAGCGGCGGCACAGCTGTCCCGCAGCGCACACCCAGCTGCACGGGCTGACACCCACGGCATCGCCCCAGCGGGACGAGAGGCCGGCGTGCAGATGGAAAAGGGATGGAAAGCATCTCCGGCCGGCGTGGTTTGGGCGTACAGGCAGCTGCCTGCAAACTGCCCGCCCGGGGAGGGAGGCATGGGACTATGCTGCTGGCCCCCCGGGCTCGGGGTGCCCTTGAAATCACCCCAGATCATTCCCTAAGGCAGAGCAGAATTTAAACTTCATGTCTTCGTAGAGAAGTGCACACGCAAATACCAGCAGAGAACCGTGTTTTAGGCAGGTTGAATTGGTTTGGAAAATGCTTAATAGGTTTAATTCTGCCTCAGGACAAGAGGTAGATCTTATTTCATGTAGGAGCCCTCTCAGACATCAATTTTGCAAGGGCTGTGACCTGGAGAGACACACAAGGGTACATGTACACACACACTAAATGTATGTATGCACACACAGAGACACACGTAGTTACACTTTTTCCCCCCCTCCTCCTGCACCAGCCTATTTTCCTGTATAATTCTCCTACAGGATCACACATAAGACATTCCTCTAAAGAACAGACATCTTTTGTACTGCCATACAATATTTTCAGATGTACACATATGCCTTTTGTACAGTGTGTAGGCAGAGGATATATTTAAATAAACACTGCATACAGCCACGGACCAATCCTGTATGAACGCACATGGCACAGCCATGGACTGCCAAGTCTGGGGACTCATGTAAATAAAGGATTTATTTTACAAATTTCCTTGCACACAAACACAGACACACCAAACACACTGGAAACATATGGGATGGAAAACATTCTTTTGCATAAGTCTGCAATATTGGATTCAAAGATACAATTACCCGGAGGTTAAGTAAGCTTTGAACAAGGAGGGGAAAAATGTAGCATGTCTGAGCAGGCCTTCTGGTGAAAACGGGGAAATGGCACCTCCCCACTTACAGTGTATTGTCTATTCTGTTTCAAATTGGGAAAAAAAATTGTTTTCCCAATTCCATAAACAACAGCTATCCTTCTTTCAGCAATTCATGGTGGTCCTCATTCACGATGTTCATTAAAAAAATAGCCCCAGCTATTCGCCTTCCCAGCCTTTTTTGCTCCATGAAGAAATAAACCAGTCATGTTGCCTGTTCCTGAGAATTTTCCATCTTCCCCCTTTGCAATTAAAGCTGATCTCTCCTTGCAGTTTCACTCCCCTCCGCTCCCCCTCCACCTCCTTGTCTGTCTAATCTCCCGTTCCCCTCCAAGTGTGTTATTTGGTTTTGGAATTATGTCTATTTACTCGGGGTGGAAGTTGCACAACGGATGTGTTTATGCGAGAAAATTATATCACTGACAAATGCTGATTGGCATGTGGACATTGGGAGAGAAAACTACAGAGGACGTTTTCATCAGCTTGGAATAACACAATGATTGTGTTTTCAGCAGAGCTAATGGATCACATACTCCTGCTCACTCTGATAGCTGTTTACACAAAGGATGGCTTCCCAGATGCAGCCAAAAAAAAAAAAAAAAAAAAAAAAAAAATCTTAGAATAAGAAAACCCGCCCCAGCAAACACAGTAATAATAGTAATAATGGGCGATCAGGGATAATCCTCCGGAGGAAGATCATGGGTCTAATTCTTATTTGCACTTAGATCCCTTCACACGGTGCTGCTGGAGAAAGGGGCGTTGAAGTGGATGCAAATGATAAGGTTGGGCGTAGACAGGTCTTCACCCTGCCTGGTGAGACGAGGAGGATGCCTTTACTCTGGCTCTGTGCCAGCTGAGGTGCCACAGGGTGCGGGTGCTTCCTGGTCCCACCGTGTCTGTGACAGCCTCTGGCTTGAGGAGGAGGATTCCTGATGACGGAGATTTTGGTGGTTGGGGTAGGGCAGGGAACTTGTTCTTCTGTCTTCTGCATGAACAAGGAGAAAGTTGGATTTTTAGCTCAGAAAGATGCTAACGCAGATCACCTGGTCAGTGTGCACTCATTCCTGCTTCGAAACAAAATTAAGGAAGGCTACAGAAGTGTAGGTGGTCAGGGGAATCAGAGTTCCCTCCCCACCCCAAAGCCCCCTCATCATGCATGCATTTGACCTTCTCTAGAGCTCACCTACTTCTCATGCAAATATTTCTATCAGGGAACAATGCTCCCAGCCCAGGGAAAACACTTTACACGAGCTTTCATCACTCATAGCCAGGCTCTGCCCAATGACATCGAAGGACAGAAATACACAATTTTCTCAAATGCTTTTGGGAGACCAGATCTGCAACACCCATTTTATCTGTCTCTCTCCGTATTTTCCCTTCTCTCCCCTTTTCTAAGCAAAGGGCTCATTCATCTAAAAATCAAACAAATGACTTGTTGGAATCCAGACTGTTCATCTACCGCATGCTCCCAATTTCACATATATTCGTGCCTTTGAGAAATCTAAATCTGCCACATGCTGTCCAGGGAAACGTGGCTGATTTTGCTCTTTATTGCTTCTTACATGCCTCGGTGTTTAAAGAAGACCCCTCTTTTGAACAGCAGCTTACAATCTGATAATATTTCTCTTTGAAAAGTCAACATACTATCATTGTTTCGAATTCAATTATACAGCCGGTTCTCTCTCTGTGGTATGCAAGCACTATATTTAGGTTATATTAAATTATGTTTTAATAACATCCACTGGATTTTTTTATCCACCTCAGCCTTTAAAACTCTTAGTCCCTCCAAAGGAGAGGGGGGAGCACTTTATTAATGCATCACTTCAGAATTGTTTTTTAATTGGAAACATTTTGCGGAGAAAAGACCATTAATAAAATTCGATTCCAAATCAAACTTCTCTATGTATGTTATTTTTACTCTGCAGTCAAATGCTTTTATTAGATTTAAAACTTTCACTGTTCTTTTTTATCTCTAGCTGTATAATGTTCTGCAATAAAAAATAAAGGGCCTAGCGACTCCAAAGTCTGGCAAAATAATATACTTTTTTGGATGTCTGTGTATGTTGCCAATTAGTTTTGCTGTAAATACAGACCTCCATCCATCATCAGTCTCTGGGTGGCTATAAGAGATCTAATTTGTTTCAGATGCCTTGTGCTTGCCGAGCTATTCACCAACTCTGCTGACCTGCTGCGAAGACCAAAAGCTGCACAAGGATGACTGACAAGGGAAACTGGAGAAAGACCTATATACTTAGGGATGGATCCTGCCTCCCAAATGGAGAAGGAAGCTTTCCCCCCCTCTCTCCTCCCTTTCTCTCTCCTCTTTTCAGAAGCCTGCAGCTTTGGAAAGGAACTCGGAGGCGTAAGACCTGCGCTAGGGAGGCTATGACAGGGTAATGGAAAACTCTCCTCCTCAATCCATTCTCCCACCTCCCCACTCCTCCTTTTACAAGCCATGCTTCAAGCCTCCCGTTCCCTAGGAATTTTATGAATGCCTGAGCCCAGCCAAAATAAACTCGTAAAGAAAAAGTTTCAAAGAGAGGTCACAGACCCATAGAGCAAGTGCGAACCGGTAAATATCAAACCCTGGGCCAGAAGGCATCGCCCAGGAGCCCTGTGGCCGGCCACAGTTTGCCAGCCTAAAGTGTATTTGATTCTCCAGCTCCCACACCTGGGTCCCACCAGCTTTTTTTCCCTGCCCATGGGCATCCCACAGTCCCCAGGAACTCCCCAGGAGGCAGCAGAACTCAAGATGGAAGAATGTGGGGGGATCTTTTCCTCCTGAGACTTTCATGCTGGGGAGGGTCAGACCAGAGCCATCGGACTGGGGGCTCATTGTAAACAGCCAGAAACATCCATCTATGTGGATTTTCCACAGACAATGGGATTCCCACTAACTGTATGGTTTGTGTCTCTCTGTGTGTGTGAAACACATCTATTTTTTTTTCTCTATAGAAATTAATTTCTATAGGAAACATTCCTTTTTATTTAGAGTGAATTAAAAAAACACCAAGAAACCAAAAAAACACAAACAGAAAAGAAGTTTGCCTGACTTAAAAAATGCAAATTCCCCAGTCAAGCAGTGAAACCCTCATGACGCCTGATGCCAGTGGCAGTTTATTTATCCTCCTATTCTCACCTCTCTCATGGGGTTCAGCAGTGCCAGGCTGACACACAGCCCTGGCTGCTCGCTTCCTGCCATGGATGGGACTTGGTTTCTCACATGCAGCAGCAGCAGTGTGGGAGCTGCTTCTGAAGTGCTCCCACAAATCTCACAGCCCAGATCTCTCACCCCAGCCTCGGTTTGGGCACTCACCCTGGAGAATGGAGACGGTGTTTGCAGTTCACACCTCATCCTGGAGAGGCTCAGACTCATGGCCCCCAAGGAATATGAGCAGGGACAGGGTGGGAGCATCCTGAACCCTCTCCATGGGGTCCTGTAGGAGGCAACTCAAAAGCTGCTGGGAATAAGGGATCGAACAAGGGGGTTTGGCTTCACTGCATCTGCTCAAGGGTGCTGCAGAGGGGTCCTGGGTGCTGATCACTGCTGCAGTTGCTAAAGCATTTCACTTGGAAAAGTTACTGGATTACAAGGTGTAGTAGAAACAGTTCTTGCAGCTGAGACCAGAATAGCTGAGAAGGAGACAGAGCAAGGATCCTGCAAAAGACAACAGCTGGGAGAGCATAGTGGCTGCCTCTTCATGCTCTTACTCTCATTTTCTCAGCATCAGGCACTCTCATGGTGTGGGCTCTTCTACAAAATCCTTTCCCCTGCCTCTTTTACACTTCTACTCCAGGGATATTTTTGTGAGCTCAGGGATCTGGAGCACTCATGTATGAGCATGCACAGATCATCCCTGAGGGATCCAAAACTCATCGCAGATCAGGAAGCCTTGGGCAGGGATTTCCTGAGCAGCAGTGGTTGGTCTGAACCAGCAACGGGCAGCTCTTTCTGTGGCCACACAGGGAAGAAGACAGGGAAAACGATCTGTCAGAAAATTAATCCAGATACAAAGAGTGGTGTTTAGGGGTGCAGCCACCAGGAGAAAGGGCTGGGAATGCTTAAATTATAATATTTGAAGAAAAAAAAAAAAAAAAGCCTGTAATAGCACAGAATCAGCTTTGACTATGAGAAGGGTCTATTAGCACCTTATTGTGTCCAAGGCTAAAATGCTAAAATTGCTTTGTGGAAAAGGTGTCGCAGGGGAAAGGCTGAAAATCCAAACTACACAAAAATGGTGGAAGAGGTTTCCCCCATCTCTCCCAGATGCTCCCCTGCCTTGGCAGACATGGGGAGCCACAGGAAGAGTGGTGTAACCACAGTGGGGGACGCTACCAGAGACCCACCTTCACTGGCAGCACAAGCCAGGCTGGGCATCCTGAGGGGACCACCTGAGCCCTCAGCACACGGCCAGAGGCTGTGGGGGCAGCTGGGAACACTCATGTCCTAACCCCTGCCAGTGCCACAGGCACCTATCCAGATGATGGAGATAAATGGGAAAACACGACGCTGCTTTCCAAAAGGAGCATCACTATCCCAAGGTTTGGGGAGGGGAGGGAAGTGAGGGGAGGACCCTTCCTTTGCAATTGCAGGGCATGCTTAGTTTTCGTCATGTTGCGGGGGGGAATTACTTTTGCTCAAAACCATATGTAGAGCATCAACAAATGCACATCCTGTGAAGCTGGGCGTGTTGCAAGAGGGATTACAAGGTTGGCAATTTATAGCAGCTGCCTTAGTAGCCTCTTCTTCCACGCATTATTCTGTCAACATTGTATTTTCCTTGGAAAAACATCTACAGTAGTTTAAATCTCTTTACTGAAAACAGATCTACTACAGGTGCTTTAGAGTTCATCCACGGGATATGAGAAGGTTGAACGTCCCCAGGAAAGGGAAATTTATGTCAGTAATGACTAATTGATTTGCTTGCCTTTAAAATCCCTAATGTATTTTCACATTTTCCCCTGCCTTCTTTTTTACAGTGCTAATAAAAGAAGCTACATCATATATTTGCGTTATATGTGGGTTTATTCTGGGAAATCCATGCTTTTGCAATGTGTTTATGTTTTCCCTCATTTCCTTTTACCTTTCCTTTATAAAAGGGCTTGTTTTTATAGCAAATCAATAGGTTAAAGGTGAACATTAATGGAAAAAAAAGTGGTTTCAGAAAATATATGGTGAAAACAAGGCAGAACTAGAAACCAAATCTTTGTTCACTGGAAATTAAAGACACGCTTTGCACATTGAAGAGGGATAAATGCAACATATTGTGGTAGAGCATAGTGAGAACTGCATGCTCCTCTCCAAAGGCTCCCAAACCCAGTCCCAATCCCCAAAGTCTCAAGAAACATTCTGATCCTCAAAAGGATGAGGAGAGGGGTTAGTGCATCTCTGTTGGGGGTCGTTTATGGAAAAGGTTCCTGCAAGATCCTTTGCAAAAATAAATATTTTTACTAAATCCCTGGAGCAGCTAACAATTCCCCCTGCTCACAATTACAATTTCCCCATTAGGAAACTTCCTTGAAAAACCCACTTTGGCTCAACTGGAATGTGTTTTTTCAACAAAGCTGAAACATTTTGATTTCAGCCTATTTTTTTTACTTTGCTCTGCAATCATTCATCATAGTCCGACAGAGGGTATTCAACAAGACAAAAATGGCAAAGTCACACACAGGAGTCAAATGTGCTGCTCTGAAAGCGACAGCCCATTTAATTTGGGCTGAAATATGGCTCGATTTTGGGGGAGGGATACAAAAGAAAACAGAGGCGATAGCAAAATTATTCCCTTAAACACAGCAGTTTCCAAGACAGCAGAAAGTGGTTCCACTAAGGGTTTTGTTGATGTGGTCAGAGTGTGCCAGCCTGTCCAGACATCTACCTGGAGATACACACAAAGGTCCTCTCCATGCCCTTCGAGGCCACTGGGAAGTTTTAACTGAATTTAACATATGATTCAGTGGTGGAGACAAAGGCACCAAACTGGCACACGCATCTTTAAATCCCTGAGCACCTTTGGTAAGGACAGCAGCACAGAGAGGGGCACAGGAGGGCTTGAAGAGTCCTGTTGAGCCAAATCCCATCACTGCACTGTGCCTCAGTTTCCATCAGTGCTCCGGTGCAAGCCACGGAAAAGCCCTTTTATAGCCTGTTCTGAGATTTACAAGGGATGCTGTATCACAATGTTGCTGAAAATATATGAGCATATCCTGATTTCCAACTTCACACTGTTTATAAACAGGTATTACCAAGAAGACTGCTAATACATCAAAGTAGAAAATTAAGTACCTAATTAGGGCTGTACTCAACCCCACTATACAAAGCAGAGCATAAAACTATTTACAAGACCACTTGGCAGGACATCAAGTAAGAAATTATGTTGCCTTTAAAGTAAATTCATTTCTGTGAAGTTAATGTCATTCTGCTCTCAAAACTGTCCCTGCTAAACTTGCATTCCAATTTTAAAACAGGAATACTGGAGGACTACTCCATGAATCACTAAAAGGCCAGCTAGAAACAGAGGCATTCCTTTAAATTAGAAGAAGTATAGGAGAGCCTGGGCCTGAGAACACGAGGTCTCCATATGTCTCTATATGTGTCCATACAGGCTCCCACATTCGATTTATAAACACCCTATGGAGCAGGGAACCGAACTTGCAAGCTGACAAAAGCTGTGGAGGTTACAGAATAGATGGCTGCCCATTTCCTCCTGGGATCCCACTGTCAAGATCTTCTGGGATGCAATTTGTTCTTAAATCAATTAATTTTTACAGGGACCACTCCCACTGAACCTTGCAATATCCATCCTCTGGCACTGTCTGCTGGAGTTATTTGCCTCAGGTCACGGGAGCTTTGGCACACCGAAGTATGTACATGGTGAATGTTGCTGGAAGCTATTATCCCAGGGAGCTCACAGGATCCGACAACTTGGGGATGTTGTTTCCACTGAGAACCAGAAATCACTTTCTGATCTGACTGATGTTCGAAGAGGGGCCATCTGTGCTGCCCAAATTGACGCTGACAACTGTGTTTGATGTCTCTGTCTCAACTGGTAAAGAAAAATCACTGTTCTGTTTTCTTGGCTCTGCAGTTTCTAACTTTGTGTCAGTGCAGGATAAGATGGGGAGTGATAGTGTGACACTGCAGGGAAAGTTTGGATAAAATATTGGGGGAAAAGAACAACTCTTTTTAAACAGGAAGAACTGTGAAACCCTGGAAGAGGCTGTCTGGGGAGGCGGTGGTGGGATCTCTGGAACTTAGGGCCATTAAGAACAGGTAAAACAAACTTCTGACCAAGAGGTTTAGGCAGAGCTTGGGGCAGGAAGTGGGCAAAGATGACCTCTGAAGGTCATTTCCAGCACTATTTCTGTTTCTAGTAATGTTCAAGTAACCTGTGGTGCTTTACGTTGGGTGTCTTCCTTAGAAGGTGCTGACTTAAACTGCTGTCCAGAACTTATTAATTCAGACCCAAGGAGCTGGAATGGCCACACCAACCACATCACCTCCACATAAGCTCAACTAAAGCACAAGAACCGGAACTGCATCCAGAGTTCAGGAGGTCAGAAGAAATCTTCTCTTAGAGCAATGTCAAATATAATATAGACTGAGTGATGAGAAAGTAGTTCAGAAGTGGAAAATCCAGAGGGTTTATTTGTAATTGTTGTGTTAGGTTTCAACATAAATTAGAATATCAGGTGCACGTTGGGGTACAGCTGCAGAATCACTTCTGTGATACAAGTTAATACAATTACTGGTGAATCACAGTAGTGAATTTCTTTGGAGTACCTGGTATGAAACACAGATGTGCCTGGATTACCTCTTTCATCCTTGCAACTGTTTATAAAATCATTACAAAACCAATTACATAAATTCTAGATTTATAAAGGTTAATTCTATCTTTGTATCACAAAGGATTCTCTGTCTTACACCAGAACAGGGAGAACCTGCCTTGGTCTAGATTAGTGAAGCCAGTGTCTCAAGGTATCTAAATGTTTTAACCCAGCTTTGGCAGCTGTATGTGTTCAGTCCAGTCACCTTCAGCTATCTAAAAACTGAACACCTATTTGAAAAAACTGCTCTAGACCCCCTTCTGAAGTCAGTGGGAGAAGGACAGGTCTTCATTCCTCCTTCAGCCGATGTCTGGGTAAGTCAGATGAACCATCCCATGGAGACCCCACACTCACCGTACAGGTTACAGAAGCCTAGATGACACTAGACATCTATTATCTATACCTCTGCCAAATGATATCCTGTCCTTAGGGATATTTCAAATGAATGGGTTAAATTGACCCATGTAAAAGCCCTTTCTATCTCTGCACTTTACATCCATGGCTCAGTTTCATAAGAAATTTGCTCTTTGACTTCCTTAAAGAGAGCAAGCCAGAGCTCTGCCTGCTCTGAGTCTGCCACGCTGCACAGCCCTTGCTTTCAGGGGAAATGCTTTTCCAAGACACCAGAAATCATTTGCAAAGGAAACACGGGGTTTGGTTGGGTTTTTTGCATTTCTGACAAATCAAGATATCAGATATGGTTGTTATTATTTAATAATGATAATAGCAACAATTTCTCAGATGTAAAAGTAATACAATAATGATAGGCTTCACGGAACATACAAAAAAAGACTAACAGATATAATCAGTTGCAGAAGGAACTGAAGAAAATCTGGGACATGAAAAGCAGAGTAACAACTGTTTGTGGTGAGCTGGGCTTTCATGACGGGGATATCACAGCAGCACCATAAAATGGAAACAGGGTCTACTGCAAAGCCGTGTGTCCTCCAGATGGCAACATTGATTGGTATTTCCAGAGGAGTTTGGGAGGAGCAATCTTTCTCTGGGATACATGGATCAGTCTTCACCACTGACTTGCATTAGTGCTGCCCTCAAGACCCTGGGCTGCAGCAAGAAAAGTCAATTTTTGACAATATCCCTAACAGTCAAAATGAGGGAGAGTGGAAATCACTACATAGCCTTTGGATTCAGCAGATCCAGGGGAAAAAAATAATTATGACACAACTATCAGGCAAAGCACAAAGAGGTATTTTAATCGCAAGAATCAACCCCTAAAATGGGATGACGATCATTAAAGACAAAAAAATGACTGTGATCTGAAAGGTGCTTGAGTGCAATCAGTGCATTTCCCTCAGCATTTTGAGTCACCAGGACTGCTGGTGCAAAGACCTCTCCCATTTCGCAACAGCACCTTAATCTTTTCAAGTCTTGAGATGATGAATTGACAACTGATGGACATGAGGGTAGGACCTAGAACTGCACTAGCAATGATATTTAGGGGTCTTCTGAGGCTTTTCATTGAGGATTTTGTAACCTTTCAGAAAGGAGATCAGGAGGATGAATTGTAGGTAAGTCTGAGATTTATATGCATTTGCCACAAGTTAATTCTAGCCCCTGAGCTGAAGCCAAGAGAAAATAAAGAAATTTTTTTTAAAGACCTTTTGCTTTTATTAGCTTTACTAAGGTATAATTTTCTTTCCAGTGCACTGGAAATACATACTATGAATTCTGCCTTGATTTTGTGATGACTATAATCTCTTAAAGTCCCGCTCTTAATCTGTTCAGGGTGCAGGGAGAGATGATGTTCAAATACCAAACGAGCAGGAGATTCAGGGCCAAATGGCAGGCTGGTGTGAGCTGGCTCAGTGCTGGTGACTGCAAAACAGTGTCACCCAGTGGGCTGGCAGCAGAATTCTGTCTCATTTTCTGAGCTGGAAAAGGTGATTAATATTGGCTCAAATCTTCCATATCATTGCCATTTAGAGAGAAGATAAAAACCCCAAGAAGTTCTATCACATTCTTACACAATTTGTTTCTTTTTCATTATTTGCTAGTTCATGCTCAAAATTTCTTGAGGTTTTCATGACTCATGTGTCCTCTCTAATAATGTTGGCTATTAATGAAGGGATTCCTGGAAAACAGACAAGATCAAAGTTTCAAAACCCCTGTTTTCCATTCAAGTTTAATTTCTAGAAAAATTTTCCACTTTCAACAAGAATGAGACTGAAAAGCAGAGAACATTTTCCATTAAAGTCTGCAGAGAAATTTCCTTTCGTTTCTCAGAGAGGATTGCAGGGCTTGAAACAGCCTGCACTTTCACCACCACTGCCAGGACTAGAGCCAACATCATCTGCTTCCCTCTTCTGCCTTCAATCAGGCCTAAAAACCCCACTGAGTTCCCAATTTCTGTGCACTTATTTCTCCTTTGATGTCTTCACGTCTATCCAGGCTACTCATGATAGTCATGTTCCAGTCCTCCGTTTTTTCAAAGCATATGGAGTTGCCTCCATCCACTTGGCCCTGCTGAAGGAGATTAGGCTAATCTTTGTCTGATGGGGGGTAGTTAACGAGGATTATTTTGTCCAGGGAAGAGCCAAGATGATGGACAATGACTTTATTCATCTCTGTAGCTCTCTAAAGCGTGGATACTTTTTCCACAGTTTTCCCTCTGCTTCCCCTACATTTTCCATACTGAAGTCTCACCAACAGGTCTTGTTGCAGCACAAACAAGAATTCAGCCTATAACTTCTGTTTGTTTGTTTGTTAAATCAGTCCTGTTCCAGCTGATGCGAAAAAAACAAACTAAATAAAACAAAAAATTCCACAGATTTTTGCATTGAGGTTTTTTAGGGGCATAGGACAAGACAGGACTTTGTTTTCTTTGTCCACCAAAAAATCTCCAAACTACACTTCTTTTTTTTCCATATAGATTTTGGTAAAGGAAAAATAAATAGTTCGCATAAACACGCAGGATTTTTTTAAAACACCTTCAGATAAATTTTGAAAACATCAAGCCATGCTTTTACTGAACACTGATGATGGCTGCAGAAAGCTTTGTCATTAATTACATTTTCTTTGAAAATCCCCCAGCCCAGTGTGCTGGCTCAGAGCCATTCTCCTCCATGAACAGTTTGCCACCAGGGTGGGTCTGAGCCACACCATGGGTGACACGTGGAACCTTTGCCCACTGTTGGCACAACCCATGCACCAGCAGTGGGAGGACAAAGTTAGTTTCTTCTGCCTGTGTCATGCTCACCAAAACTGAGACACCACGACCTAACCCCACAGGATTATAGATAGGAACAGGTGTGAAAATCCTTCCTTATTTATCATCTGGTAGGAGAAAGGCTGACTTTGAAACCTGACTGATGTGCTTATGAACTAATACACGAGTGTTAGAAGGGGATCGCTGCCCTTTCAGGAGATGCACACCACAACAGACCCTTCTGATGAAGCCACAATGCTAAAATGCTAATCTGATGAATTCTACCTCTATGGCTCTGGTGTAAGAGGTTAGCAAAACACTTTCTGTGCCAAGAAGCTGTAAAATAAGCTTCATTTTAGATGCAATAGGGGAATATCTTCTTACTAATTGTACCAAGGTGTCTGCTGAATTAGCTGAGATATGATGTATCAGCAGTCACTGCAAAGCCTCTGTGTGAAACATCTAATAGACTCAAAGAAACCAGCACTGGAAGAGACCCCAAGGCAGATCAGCTGTGCCAAAACCTAAACCAGGCTAAGCAGCATTCACTCACACTGTACAAACCCCCTGACTGAAAGGAGAAAAACTGTGATAACATTTGCTCCTATTAACTTCTGCCACGTCTGACTTCCACCAATGTTCTCATGCACAGTTCCCAGTTACCATCTCTGACTGCATCCCCTGATGCTGGGATTGGTACAGAAGCAAAGCAGAGACCAAAGCTCCATTATGACTTCACCTTTCCCAGTCTGTTCTAAAATCCATACCGAGAGAAGCGCCTGGAAATGCTGTTACATCTATTCTACGGGTGAGGGTGAAATGGCACAATTATCCCAGCAATTGTCCCATGGAGATATCATGGCCAATGCTTTCTGCATTTAAAAGAGTGATGAAAGATTCAGACCATGCCTGGTTTCTCTACAGCCCTGGAAACGTGCAATCACGAGGTCCTAAGCAGGATCCAAACAGGGCTCTGGCTTAAATCCCAATATCACATGGAAAGGAGCAACCTGGTCTGGTGGAAGGTGTCCCTGGCCAGGGCAGAGGGTTGGAACCAGATGATCTTTAAGGTTCCTTCCAACCCAAACCATTCTGTGGTTTTATGACCCAGTCTGTGACAGAGGTGGGAGGGGAGCTCAGATATCCCAGCTCCCAGGTCTGTGTTGCTGCCAGTGGTGCTGAGCTCCTCCTGACAATTTGCTCCCACTCTGTTACAGCACAGACCGAGTTTTCATGCTCATATCTTGAAAATTTGAGTCTGGTTTGGAAGTGTGTGTGGCCCTTATCCTCTTGCTCTCTAAATATAGGGTCATGTCCAATATTCTGCCTCTGTCTTACTAGAAGTGATTTTATAATAGTGGATTATTCTACAATATGTTCATTTTTTCCCAGGCACCAGTAATAGGAGGTAATTTATACGTCCAGTGGAAGCCAGAATTCCTTTTCAGTAATTTCTCCCAGTCATGTTTATCAATAAGTATCTCTCAGCAAAATGCCAAATCTCACAAGCATGTTTGGAAAGTCAAATATGTTTGTGTAATACAAACCTATGTCATGTCAGGAATTAGTTTGACTAATAGGCCTTTAATTAAATCCTTGTGGGGTCTTGGTGTTAATATAGACCCAGTTTCCAAAAAGTTTAATTTATAAGATAAATTCACAAATATATCCGTCTAATAAATCTTTCCTACATCCAGTATTTGTCCTAGAAACAATAACAGGACAAATAATTTATTAGACTATTTCCTATTGCATTATAATGACTATGCTTGATACTTTAAACGTATCCTTTCAGAGCCCTGGAATGACAGAGGCTATAACTAATGAAGACAAAGATTTCCAGGGCTCATTGATCCAGGAGAGACATACTTACTGTAACTTTCAGACCTATATGTAATCACAGAAATATTTCCCCAGAGAACACAAATTATGGATGACTCTAAAACTGCCACTGGAGATATTTTGCAGAAACCACAACAGGAAATGTTTATTTTCTCAACCCTAATAACCTTCTCACAATCCAAATTATTTTGTATTTTTGAGAAAATTACATGAATTCCCAATTAATTTTTTTTTTGCAACATATATCACATTTATACAAACATCTATATTCCTCTTCATTGTCTTAAGTCAGCTCCTTGATTTCTCACTAAAGTGGGCAGAGTGTAGGAAACAAAATGCCACCTAAAGTGTCTCCATTTCTCTTACCTTCGAGAATGCTTGGAATAGAGATGAGCATGGTATAATGTCAATTCTACTCTGGCATAAATGCATGAGAATCTTAATAGGAGCTAGGAGAACAAAAGTGACTGGTCTAAGATGTAGTCTCAGCAACCAGAAATGCCATTCTGGTATCTGTAAACACTTTTCAGAGAGTTAGACTTCTCCCTAATTTATTGAGCTATCACCGCTCAAATTCAGAAAGGTCAAAGGAAATCTGCTCTTGCTGTCCTTTTCCTACAGAACATCTGGTTATAGCATTCTCTTCCTCCTAGTTGCAGAGGTCCCAGGTTTTGGTTCTTTAAAGTCTATTTGTTTTACTTAAAACTGATCAAAATATTTATATTTTTTCATACTAAACAAGTCAGTTCCAGGTAAATCTAATGAGAGTCCATACAACTGGCATGGAAACTGCACAGGCCCCTCCTCATGTGAATCCATGGATGGCTTCACTTAATTCAGGCTGAAGTGGGAGGCAAAGGGGTGGAAGACAGCAGCTGAGGAAAGAGAATTTTTATGTTTTGATCATGTTTGCTGGAAGGCTTAGAAATGCTAGACTTATTTCTAACTGTACTGGATAAAATTCAGCTCTTAATGGCCTTCTCAGCGTTGCTCTCTCTCAGGATAAGGTCTATGCAGGCACAGCCTTTGGGATGTGTATCTGAGGTCAGGCAGCTGCTCTGACCCCAAAGGCTACTGAGCAGAAGGCAAGATAGCCACCCACTTCCTTGAGAGTTTAAGAAATAAAATGCACCAAAAAGAAAATGCCAGCTTGGGTTGCTGGTGATTTTTAGAAGAAAATCTGATTTGCGACCTGTGGTTTGGCTGGCAGCGTTGTGTGTGCACGGATTTCATAGCAGTGGAAATGAGGCACTTAGGAGCCTTGGCTAGTGCTGGCCCGCTCTGGGCAGCTCTCCCCCAGGAAATCTCACATCGCCTCGCAGGCCCAAGCAGCACCTCTGCTCCAAAATCCTTTGCATGGTACTGCAGGCAGAGATCTTTGGGCAACAGCACAACTATTCAGCCCTAAGCAGTGTTTTGAAAAGCAGGGGACAGAAATAAGTTGGTAAAGTTGTTTCCCAATGACTCAGAAAAATCACCATGTCTGAGGACTTGTACTCATCTCTAGTCCAATGAGAGGAGCGTGTGGTTGGCTTTTCACACACAACAGGCACCAAAACCCCAGCACAGAGAAGATCAGTGTTTCTCTATCACACTTATTCATTTCTTGCTGCAAAGTACATCTCTACCCAGGAATGGAGGACCAAAATGAGACCAAGTCCCCTGCAATTGCAAAAGTGATAGAAATGCAAGATATAGAGCATTTCTGCTTCTGTTTCCCTGTTCATACACAGAGGAAGTAGCAAAACATTTCCCCCAAACTTGTAACAAGCTTAAAACAAGCTGCAGAAAAGATCCAAAGCCACAAACTACAACATAAAACAGGAGGAGAGCAGGAAAGCAGAGAGATGCCTAGGGCTCCTGCAAGCAGCAAGGGAATTTGTTAGGTGCTAATTCCCGGGTGATCCTCAGCCGTGGGCTGCGCTCCGTGCTGAGGCTGGAGGCAAAAAAGAGGTGACAGGTCCCTGACTCTGTCATCTGATGAAAAACTTATGCCTGACCCTGAGCTTGATGATTTAGTGGCGGTTGTGTGAGCAGGACTCCCTGAACAGGCTCCAGAGAAAATGCTAACACCAGCTGGAGCGCCAACACAACCAGCTCTGCGTCCTGCCGCTGGCTGGGGCCAACTTCCAGCGCTCCAGAAGAAGGTAAAGAAAACCTTCAGAAGCCAAGTTACGTAACATTTACACAACGTTATAAACTAACATAGCTCTGGTTTGTTTTTTTGTTCCCATGAACATGATATGACTCAATGGAAACTACTCTGCGGGAAATAGGCGGCCCATTCTGAATCCGAAGCTTCCAGAAATAAGATACTCTCTAAAGAATTTGGAAACAGCATACCTGTTGGAGGGATGAGCCCAGCTCAAGGCCCTGAGCTGAAGAAACCTGGAGTTTGGGAACAGTTGAAAAAAAACCAACCTGCCTCTGGTCTGGCCGCGGCAATTATGGCAACACTGGACTGGACCCAAACCATGCATCTACGTAAGCTGTGTGTCAACATAACAGCATTCATGTTTACTTTGAAACAAAACAGAATAATCCTATAGTGGAAAATGGTTTTTTCCTTATTTCTGAGTATTTCTTAATGTTTGTACCAGCATTCCTTAAATCCCGTTTCAACTGCTACTTATAATCCTAAAGCGGTGTTTGAAATCTGTCTCTGAATTTCAGGGTGTGAAGCCAAGTCGAATCTCTTGTCTCCCCATCAGCTCTCCTGACAAGGATAAAGAAGGACAAAATGTTATGCAGGCTTGTTGACGGAGGTGAAAGTTGGTGGCTGCCAAAGATGGTTTCTGGAAACAGTGCAAACCTTTCACTGAAACCTCACTGGCATGCAAGACAATCTTTGCTTTTTACTAGTAGGCCCAAAACTAACATTTTCATAATAATTTTCCAGTATCAAAGTGATAGTTTTTATCCAAGACAGCTGAATACTACAGAACTGTGTAACAACAATTCAGTGCCAAACACATGCTATGTATATATTTTAACACCTTTGATAATAATAAAAAATGCATGTTCCTAGCAGTTTTCTCAACTTTCATTCAATAACAACATCCTCGAGTTGATGCTTTTTGTTTTCCTTTCATATTATTACGAACCTGTGTTTAATTCTCAGTGCCAGTTTGGCTTTTTAACCTTTCTTTCTACATTCCACTAGTAATGTCTGATTAAGAAATTAGCCTTTCAAGTGCTATAAAAAAATCCAAGAAATACAGTAACACAATACCATGGAAAACTGATATAATCTTTTCAAAACTATAAAAATTGGTCACCCAAAGGAACATCTGCATGGTAAAAATTTTAAACAAACTGGAAGGGAATCAGATAGCTCATAAAGAACCAAGCAGCTAGAAGAGCCATTGGTCGTTTACATATTTTGCTGTCATCCTGACTTGGAGAAGATTATCATTTTGAAGCATGTTTCTTCAGTTTTAGTTACCAGCATCTGGAACGAATTCCAGGATGGAACACTGAAAGTTTTTAAAAGGAAACTCAACCTTACAACAATTATTCCTTAAATCATTAATATGGTGAAAGTGCCAGATGTAAAAATATGAACAAAACAAAGTAAAATATGCTCCCAGGTATCACTCAAATCCCTAACGTACATCTGTCTGTTTTCTCAGTTCATTAATATCTGTTGTAGTCTCAGATATTTTCTTTTATGTAAAAATTTCCACTTGCTTGTTATGTCTTCTGTCTTGCATTAGAGTTATTGCTTTACCTCTCAGGATAACTGTCTGTGCATATTGAGGGACTGTGGGTCTACTGTAATACAGGCTTTCCTCCAGCAAGAGATAACAGGGTGTTCATCTTTTATCCAACAGCACGGGAAGCTTTTGGTTTGATGGATATTCAAGATGAACATTGTCCTGAAAGAGCAGTTTTGTGGTGGCACCAGGGCTTTGCCAGCACAGAGTTCCTGACAGGGCCCAGGTTTCATTCACAGACACAAGATAGGATGCAATGAGACCCAGTGTTAGGGACTGCTGTCCTTGGGAGAGGACCAGGAACCCAAAGACCAGGTAATTCTGTCCTACCTTCACTCTCTGTTCTCACTTTCAAAGCAGCAGGATGAAGGCAGCAGAGGGAGGGCCAACATCACTGTAGATTAATACAAGATCATTCAATGGTCTGTTCTTTTCAGGACAATGATGCAAATCACAAGGCCAAAATCAAATTCCCTCTTTGTAAGTGAATCCACTGGACATGCAAGGCAGTTCAGCAAAGAGTTGCACTTAAATCACTCAGGAGACCCCAATCCATTGAAAACTCCAGGAACACCTAACTAGATCCCACCAAAGCCCCAGGCATTCGTTTCCACTAATGCCCTCCCTCCATCCCTCCACAAAGATGCCTCCTCAGAGCTCCACTGAGAACTCTCAGCACCGCCAAGCGTTTCTGCAGATTAATGCTTGTCTGAATGTTACTAATTAGGACAGGCGACTATATAATGAGATGCTTACAAAGTTTATTCATCACTAAAAATAAATGTTAAGCATCTGGCTTGCAGGCTATTCCCATGTGCCACTCAGGTCCGCGTGCTGTAGAGCCAGATGGAGCTGGAGGGACACCAATCACAGCGCAGATGGATTATATGTCTTAAAACCATGGTTAACTTAAATAAGCAAGTTGCCATCCCTCCATAAATCCCACATCCACCACCAGATGTGTGACAAGGCTATTGCACAGGGCTTTCTAGCTCTGGCTCCCCTGCTCCAGTGGGGCAGAGGAGAAAGTTGGCTGCCCATGGCCAGAGCTGCCTCTGCCTTGTACAAAGCCCACTTGTCAGCAAAGTCATTCTGTTGGTGACCAGCTGAAAAGAAAGCCCTGATGAGTCACAAAGCAGAAAACCATCAAATGGGGCTACGCTAAGTAAACTCTCCTTCTGTCCCAGGCAGTGGTGGAAATGAGTCATCTCCTTTACAAAGCTTGGGGGAGAGTTTCTCTCTGCCATGTTGACGAAATGTTAAGTGTGTTTCTCAAGAGGGTTTTTGCAGTGAAACCATTGGTGATGTTTGTTTACAAGCCCCAGTTTAATTACTCAGCATAGCAACAGATCTGAACAAGGACACTGTGTTTCCTGAAAGCGTTTTTTAGCCTGTGTACAGGCTGACAGAGAAGGTGGAATAGACAGGTGGATACTTTATTTTCTCCTTTTGTTCCTGAGCAATGCTGTGCAAGAAGCAGCACTTTTCTGGGGTCATGGGCTTCATGTTGACTAGGAAAGCAAGACCTGGGACATCCCAGGCTTTGGGGGAAGGGAGGTGACTCCTCATCCAAGTGAAGAGGAAGGGAAGGGAAACTACCCAATCCGACATCAGCAGAGAGAAGGAAACAAGGTGGGTTTTCCCAGAGCTGGCTGAGTCAAACTCTCTAGAAAAGAGGAATATTTAAACTGTTTTTCTGGTTTTTAATGGTCTTAAAGGCTGCTTGCAGGTTAGGAGCCTTGTTTTGCTGAGCACTGCTGAGCACAAATAAAGAAGCAGATTTCTTGTTGTGCTCCAAGAGCCTGCCATCAAAGGAAGCAATATGCAAAGGCAGAACTGATAGAGGGGATGACTTTAACCATGAAGGCAGTTTTTATGCACTCGAGGTTTGGTCCTAGAAAAGAGTACAAGGTGATCAATTCATATTTGTACTTGCAGTACCCCAAAATTCTAAGCTTTTGGATTCATGGGGGTTTTTTATTTGGTACTTTGTATCAGTAAGGAGACATAATCAATAATGATATTTCCAGGAATCACAAAGTACAAGTACACTATGTAGACGAGACCATTAGCATAAGAAAAATAATCCTTTCTTCTGAAATAAGAAATCCATGAAGAAATCTGAGAGGTCTTTAAACCAGCAGTGAACCTTTTAGTTGCCTATTATCTGAACACTGTTAAGGGTTGAGTTCTGACACATTTACCAGTTCCAAAACATGAAATGACTGGACAGACAGAATAAGATTTTCAACCTGTCTGACCCCCTGAAATACAAAGTTTCTCAGGGAAACTGTGGCACAGAAGCAGCTCACAGTGCTCCAACCTTGGACAACAGCGAGTCCAACCACAAGACACAAAGCTGCAGGACATACGACTCCTGAGGCCCCAGGGCTCACTGAGCAGGCTGATGCTACACATTCCAGACTTCCTTTCCATCTGGTGCCATCCCCCGCCCTCAGAACCCTTGATGTGGGGTGGAGCACATCGGAAGAGCTGCCCGAGGCTGTGGTGAATGTGATCCCCACACGCCTGTGGGGTGATAAGCAGAGGCACAGTAGAGTGTCAGGAAGGATGGGTTTGTGGTTATATGGTTCGCCCACGGCCAAGAAAATCAGCCTCCACCATAACATTTTTGCTTTGTTAGAAGCAAGACCTTTCATGTGGCTGTAAGGCTCCGAGAGCAGGAGGCAGCTTGGTGCTGTGCTGGTGAGAGCTGGATAGCTGTGATCCATGGGGATCCAGACAGGCACACAGAGGACAGTGACAATTTGATCAAATTTCACTGTGTTAGAGCCAGGTTAGACAAAAAAAAGGATGGATTATGGAAAGTTAGAGCAAAGCTGGAAAACATTTCGGGAGGTTTAGTAACAGCGGATCAAAGGTGTCCATCTCAGAAGGGAAAGGCACTTGAGCACATTTTGGTTATGGACACCATCTCCAGCTACATGGAATCACTGGAGACTTCTTTCCACATCATCCAGTGCAGGAAGAGAAGCCAAGGAAAACCAGACTTGGAAGGCAGAGAGCAGCCCAGATCATGGGTCTTGTGGGGCAAAGCATGTGCAGGTGGGAGAACACTTGCCAAACTAAACCCAGGTCTTCCTGCCATAGGGAGGCTGGGAGAAAGGTTCAACCAGTGCCTGAAGAGACAGGTGGAATTCTCATGGCCCATCCCACCAGAAAGGATCAAACTACTTTCATACACAGACCCAGGATCACAAGGAACTATCCATATACAGCCTCTATAATGGTTTAGTCCAGCTGGAACAAGCCTGAATGTACTACTGAAGAATGGACTTGGGGGAGGTGAGCTAGTGGATGCTGCCTTGGAGTGCTTGGCAGGATTAATCCATGATTCCCCAAGGTAAAATGTGGGTTGACAAAGTGTGGAGAGTAAATAAACCTGCTGATGCAAATGAGGACTGGCCAAATGAGAAGACTATTAAGTAACAGACATAATGTACCCACTTGCCTGTGTTCTATTTTCAGTACATTTCCCATATTCAGTATGTGTCTTATGTTGCACCCTGGCAAATGACATACACGTGTATCTTCACAGAGTAGAGTTAGGGTAGGAGTGCAGGCTAAGTAACAACTCCACGCTGCTGCTTCAGGTGGGATGTTCCCTATTCTGGTTTGGAAACAGAATCATGGGATGGTTTGGATTGGAAGGAACCTCAAAGATCACTTAGTTCCAATTCCTCCAGTCATGGGCAGGGACACCTTCCACAAGACCAGGTTGCTCACAGCCCCATCCAGCCTGGCCTTGGACACTTCCAGGGATTGGGCATCCACAAGTTTTCTGGGCAACCTGTTCCAGCTCCTCATCATCGTCACAGTAAAGAATTTCTTCCTAATATCTAATCTAAACCCTTTGCCGTCTTTCAGTTTAAAGCCATTACCTTCTATTCTGTCACTACACACCCTTGTAAAAATTCCCTCTCCAACCCATCTCCAAAGCAGGGTTAAGCTCAACCATTTGAGGGCAGGCTTAGGACAGAAATGTATGTCCGCATGGGTAACTGCTGCCTGATGCCAGCACTGGGGCCACTGCTCCACGGTTTTGGGACTAATTGGAAGAACTGACATGAAGGAGAAAGCACATGATAATAGAGACATGATTTCAGGATGGCACCACAGTGAGAAAGTCAAATTGCTCCCAGCAGAAATATTTTGTGGGTGGCATGAAAATATTCCTTCTGGCTTTTGTCCATTTTTATTGACAGAACCACCAGTCGCTATCACCTGGGAATTTTTGTTCAGTTTGTTTAGCTACCATTTATGGGGTAAGTTTAAAAAATTCTGAACCAATAAATACATAGTATTATTGGTTTGGTAAAGAAAAAAATCCTTCCTGACAGCACTAGAAGATTTTACCCACTGCAGCTCCTGAAGCTCTGAAATACAGCTTTTGGGCTCTGGCTACAGGGGTGGTTTGATGCTTGACTCTTTCCTTGTAGTCCAAAGGAAAGCAATCCCTCAAACAGAGTCAGGGTCTCGTGTCCAGTACCTAACAAATGGAAGGGGAATGGGAGAGAAACAGAGCACATTCCACAGCCTGGTGTGTTTAAGGAAAGGGGTATAGCTTTCACTCTCCCGCTGTTAGACAATAATGCGCTGACTGAAAATGTCAAGCTTCAGTTTAAACAAAATAAAAGACTGGAGGGCCCAGGGCAGAGAATTTAAACACATATTAATTAAGGCTGGTAATACCCTGACATTTGCTGGATTTTTAATAAACTGATTAATATTTCTCCTTCATATTTCCGTGACATGAAATCAGTGCAGCACAATTAATTTCAACAAGTTTTGGTCAAAAGGTGCTGAAGGAAAATGAACATGCAGCATCACAGATTTGAATTAGAAGTACTCTCACTCTGAGTGAGTAATGTGGAAACCCATTGCCCTCCACATGAGAAAATTGCAGCTCAGGACCTTGAGAGGAATTTATTTACTTTCAGCAAGTGATTAACTTAAAGAGTAATAATTACACAAAAAGAAGAAGAAGGCAGAGAGAATAAATTGTTACAGTGCCCTCAAGAGTGGAACAGAACGGAGTGAAAGATCCTCAAATGTGGAAGCACAACACTTCACTTGTGTTAACATGAAGTCTCAGCTTTGTGTGTTCATAATTAAACAACATGGAAGAAGAAAGTTTTGGGGAAGATGTTGAAGGTTCAGTTGTTATTGCAGCAATGAGCACTAGAGTAACATCTCTTTACTAGGTTTTAACTCTTCAGTGGCACTTACGCCAGAAGCTACCAGTGCCCAACCAGAGCAGCAACAATTCCACACAACTTGTCATTCAGTGTCATAGGTTGCTGTAAATGTTTCAAATCTGTCTGGGATAGCTCCTTCCTCCTTTGTTAACTACAACAATATTTCTTTACGTGATGAGAGGATTCAGTCATAGCCTGGGTCCCTGTTGTGCAAACTTTGGTTGAAACACCCAAGAAGCAGAGGTCTGGCCCAGGGCCATCTGGGAAGTTTAAGCCTGAGCTACAGCTCGGGACAAAACGGCACAGCAATAACACCAGCCACTCTGCTGGTAAAAATTGAGATACAGAGCACAACCCCCGTGCCTGAAGAAAAGCAATTGCACCGGCGCTGACTCTTGCATCACTTAATGTGTTCTAACACACTTACTCAATCACAGCCATCCTGAAAAAGTCACATGCACATGACTGTGCTCTCCTCCTGCTAGAGAGTGAAATTTGTGTGCATTGGGGGTCTTAGCTCTGCTTAAAGAAACCCTGGGGTGCAGTTATTGTAGAAAGAAATGGACTGAGAATGTACATTCTGTAATAAAGAGAAATTTTTTATCGTTTAAAATGTTAGCTCTCACACTAAACACATGGCATTCAAATCCTACACATAAGAAAGTTCAAGCAGAGAACAGCTGGACATCCTCTTTTCAGATTTTAGTGAAATTCTAGATTTTGAAAATAAAGTATTCTCATTTCTCCACTTTTTTTTTAAACTATCAATCTACAAAATTTTGAAATAAAAACCTGAGAATCTTGAAATGTAAATAAACTGCAGATGAACAAAAGTGAAAGATATTTCAAATAAACCTTAGAAGGGGATTTTTTCATTTGACTTCAAAGGGACAGAAAGTGGTTTTGTATTAGATTGTGGCTGTTGTTATTATTATTCCTATTATTATTATGCTCCTGTTATTGCCAATATTAATAAAATACTAGTATCCACTAAAGCCTAGGAATGTCTATCAGAGACCCATGTGCTGGGTATTTTACTGATGTTTATTTGAAAGACTGTCCTTGCCTCAAAAAACTTCTAATTTACTGTTGCACCCCGGGGAACAGTGAAGAGAAAGAGTTGCTTAGCACGGGAGCTGGATTATCCCAATGCCAGGAGATACATCAAATCCCAGTCCATCATCATCATGGGTAATGCAGCAGACCTGAGGTGACCCAGGCAAGATCAAAATGCCACTGTGGCTTAGCGAGCAGTAGAGCTGACCCGAAGAGCCTGCAGTTTAAACAGATGCAGAAATGGCTGAGAGGAGAAGAAAAGAGACAGGAAAATATTGATTCAGTCCTACAGATTAGGAGGTAAGAAACTTCAGCACTGGGCAAGCAGAGCATGGCATGGTGGAAGCATTTCCCAAAGTCATCCAGACACAGCAGCTCCCTGCTGTCCCATCCTGGTATTAAAACCACAAGGACATTATTTGCAGATAGCACAACACGTGGCAGGGAGGGTGTCTGAGAAGTGCTTGCAGAGGCAGAGAGTGACGGGGCAAGGGGGAATAGTTTCAAACTAAAAGGGGAGAGATTTAGATTTCGTGTTGGGAAGAAATTCTTTGCTCAGAGGGTGATGAGGCACTGGCACAGGTTGCTCAGAGATATTGAGGGTCCCACATTCCGGGAAGTGCTCAAAGCCAGGCTGGATGGGACTTTGAGCAACCAGATCAAGAGAGTGGCATCCCTGCCCTCGGCAGGGGCTTTGCAATGATAATCTCTAAGGCTCCTTCCAGCCCAAACTGTTCTGTGATTCTGTGATTGAATAGCACAGCTCAGTGTGCTACCAGCACCCATCTAGGCCATGGTCACTGATTATATGGATGTACTGAAACTAGGAAGTTTTACACCCACAAAAACTGCCTTCCTTGGGATCTCTGCCAAGGCTTCCTAGAGCAGGCTGAGGGTTTTTGTACCTGCCCAGGTACCCAGACCCAAGCTCTGGTCCCAGCCCTTCCCTACAAGCTGAGCTCCTTCCAGCAGAGGTCGATTGACAGGAGACCTGTTTGCTTTTCCACCTCCAGCACTTGCCACTTGGCACTGAAACGTTATTGATTTCAATCAATACATCAGCCTGGGAACTGCAGCAGAACAAATCTTCTGCAGGATGCCTCTGCAGAAGGGTTTTCTGCGGCCCAAATCAGTCCTAACTTCTGCCCACAGGTCCTCTGGAGGCTCTGGGGCTGCTGGCAGCTCCTTGTGCTGCCATAGATGTCAGAATATCATCTCCCAGATGCTGGAGATCATCCTCATATCCTGGTATTTTTTGAGGCATACAAGGAAGAAGCTGAAGCAATTTCTGAATTTATGTAGTCGTGTTTCCCCTCTTACTCTGTAACCTCAGCTCTGCAGGTGACAAAAGAAGATGGTTCCTCTCTCCACAGCCAAACAAGCATTCCTAGGGGAGAGCTTTTGTACAAGCACACTCATCACTTAGGTTTCATCCAGCCCACACAAGCCCACAGAGGATGTGCAGACAGATTCCTTCCAGCCTCTATTGGGCATTACCAGTGCCAATCACGGCACACAGACTCCAGCCCTCCTGTCTCCACTTTAAATTCAGTCTTAAAATATGGGCCAAATATGATGGATTTGTAAACAGCTGCTTAGGGAAGGAAGTGCTGCAGGAGATTCATTACACTGCGGTCTGACAGCTGATGCTGAAGTATTGCAAAACCCATGGGGTTTCCAGGAGGAGCTTGGCATGAAATAAGTGGTGAAGGAGCAGAACAGGCTGCAGAAGACATGGCACCCTGGACAGACAGATATTAAATAGAAATTACTGAGGATGATGATGGCCACTGAAAGAATAGGCATCTGGGAAATACCGAGCCCACTTCTAAGAGATCTGGGATGTGGAATAGATAGGAATACTGGATCCCAAAAAAGCAGAGTTCAGCTCCTTTACTTCATTTCTAGGGCTGTCCTCCTTATATCTCACGCAACTCAGGAGATGAGCTCTTTGTGATGGATGTTGGTGATTTGGGCATTGGGTTTATAGCTTGTTTTACAAGTCTGGGAGTCTGGAGACCTGGATTCTTGTCTCTTGACTCTGCTGTGGATTTTCTGAATAACCCTAGTGAGTTGTACAGACCCACCTTCCAAGCTTGGCAGCCTGGAGTTCAGTGCACAGACTCATGGTCAGCCCCAGAGCTGGCTGTAGGAATCCCTCCCACAGCCTACAGGGCCTGCTTTGTAAGTAGGGAAGCTGGCCCCAATTCTGCGAGCCTCCATTTCCCAGACTGTTGCTAATGGTGTTATCCTTCCACAAGCTCCTTCCAGAGGCTCGGTTTATTCATGTGCATGAAAAATAACAAATGCAGGGAGACAGGGATGGAAAAGGGAGCCAGATAAAAGTATTATCTGAAAACTGCATCACCGCATCAGCAAGTGAAGCTGTATCAAAGGGAGCAGAGGAAATTGTTTCCCCCACCTCCCTCCAGTCCTTCACTCACAGCCACCCCTACAGAGACCTGACCAGAAAGGGACTGAGTTGATACTGAAAAACAGAAAATAGCCACTCCTCAGGATTATCTGGGACTACCCCAAATAAACCCACAGAAAACAGGCTCATAAGTACTTGGTGCTCATTCAGCACAAGTCATCTGATAATCTTGGGGCAGCTTACCATGTCTGGCTAGAGAGCAGCAGGCCCAAACATTTCCAAATAGCAAACTAAGTTAGATGACTAAATATGGTATTTTTTTATGAACTCAGAGGACCCACTTTGGAGTGCTTGGCCCAGGATTGATTCCTTTTGAGACCTAGGCCTTTGATCTCACTACTAGACAAAATAATTAAAGGAACTGAAGTACAATCAAGGTTTCTTTCCAGCTTAAAAAAAAAAGAAAGAAAATACTTGGATATCTTTGTTGGACTCTTCAGATAAAACATCACCTAGGAAAAAACCCATGGTGTCTCTTGAGCTTATTCCATCAGCTCCCTTCTTTTAAGTTGACATATGAAGCTGCTCAGATCTTTTATTGGGAGGCAGAAAAAATGGAAGCATCAGGTAATGCCAGGGGGATGCACAGCTTAAAACCAGACACTTTTTTTTCTCCCCACTAAGGACCATTACCTAAAATGCTCTTTTCATACTAAATGCCTCAGCTGAGGGATTTGGCTTTGAAAGGGGGTTTCTGTTTGGAAAGAGGGTTTTCTTTGTTGTTGCATGCACAGATTTGGTCATTTCAGTGGTGCTTCATTTTTTCTCACCAGCCTGTTTGATGGATTCATGTCAGTGACATACGGATGGTCTGCATCCCTCATGAAACACACAGGAAAATCCAGATCTGGAGCAGGAAGGAGAAGAGGTCCAAATCCCGAGGCTGGGGAAGGATTTGATGGGTTCCTGCTAGCTCCTGCCACCCCGTCTGACATCTCAGGACTAGGCCAGAACAGCCCAGTGGCACTTTTTCTCCTCCTCAGCACGGAACTAGAGTGGCAGAGTGGTTGAGGGGGTTTCCTATTGGTCCAAAGATGCCAACTGGAACCGCACTTGGAATTTATACTATGAACTGTCCCAAATTAACCCTCCTGGGAAAGAATATCTGGAAATATTACATTATCAGGGGGCAGGGTGTGAGCTTTGATATAAGAATATGGGGAGTAGTGGAATGAGATAATCTTTAAGGTCCCTTCGAATCCAAACCGTTACATGATTCTGTGAATTTGGAGTAAAGAGCCAAAAGCAGATATGCCACAGTAACTTCAAGCACCTCCCTGGAGACTTTAGGTTCTTCAGGTGGACTCCATCACCCATGAGGACTAAAGGAGTCACCTCTAGGTGTTGCAGCAGAAAATTTCAATGCCTAGAGAGCAAGGGCTGAGTGAAGCCTCTGCTGCTACCAACAATCAAACCCTGCCTCTTTGCTTAAGCTGCTGCTCAAGAGCCAGTGCCTGGAAGTTTACCGAAAAACCAATATCTTCCTAAAAGGCCACTGGCTTTATCCTTCACACTCACCTTCTATCATGAGAGAACTTTCTCCTCCTGCCCTCCCCCTCGCCACCCCCCACCTCTACCTTTCCCCATGTCTTTATTTCTTGCTTTCCTTTTTTTCCTTTCATTCTGAGATCCTGGCAAGGTAGGAAGGCAGAAGACTGGATTTCCTCATCATTGAGCCAGTTAAAATGGCTATTTTGGTGATGATCCCAGCCTTGGGATATGTTGCCAGCACTGAGGCAAGCCCAATGTGACCACACAGTCAGCGAGTCCTGGGCTAGCTTTGAAATCCTTTGGAGCAAGCACATCCCACTCCTTGCAAGCGCTTTGTACAACATTCCTTAATCTTACATTTTGTTCTCTGGGAGTACATTTGTTATTAATCACTGGCTTGCACATTAATACAGTGCTTTATAACAGTTAAACCAGATATTCCATCCTAGCAACTCAAATTAATATTTGTTTGAATAATCTATTTAAGATGATGTCTGGCCAGCAGTGTGGTCTGGCTGGAAGCACTCTGCTCTCCCAAGCGGACGTTTTCATTTGCTTTGCTCCATATTTTATTCCTCTGCTCTTATTTTATATCGTCCCCCCCAAATCTTCCATTCAAATTGCCTTCTCCACCAATGGTTCCTCTTGCATTCAGCCCGTGAAGGTCAAAGTACTTTTTTCATTGCTTGTCCTAATCCTCTGGGACAAATGGCTCTATTGAAACCAAGCATTTTTGAGGAAACCATTTCTGAAGCTTTTTGTACTACTTAAGATTCAAGCTGAGATACATATATTGTCACATGAAACAAAATATATATGTTGCATGAAACAAAATATGCTGTTTGTGCGTGTTTATGTACATCTGTATTTATTCTATCACTTTGCAGCACGGCAGTTAATTAGATGTGTCACCGCACTGATGTTGTTTTAAGGATTGTCTTCTGCAAGATCAAAGTCCTCCTGTATTAATTAAATTCCACCATGATAAAAATTACGCAAAACTAAAGAATAATCAGATACTGATTTGGAAAAGATATAAATGTTCTCCTTTTTTGGAAGATTTGAAGTCTGAAGCCAACTTCCACAGGTCAAACTTGTCTCTAAAAAACACAAATGAGCAGCAACTCATGTCCAGTAGTAATTTCTCCACTGAATCATAGTCAGAGTCTGGTCCAAAGTCCTTCTGTGTTTTGAGAAAGTACAAAGCTTTTCTGGCTTAAGTTGGCAACAGACTACCTTGGAAAACAAAATTTTCAGAACTGTTCATTTTCAGAATGTTGCAGGGGTAAAAATTTGCTTTGACAACACCCCTCTGAGGTACAGGGATCAGTGTAACGTGCCCTGACTTCACACGATGCTGTGAACACAACCTGTGCAGTGGGAGTCAACTTTGCCCAGTCAGCTCTGGACCAGATCCACAGAGAATAATGTATGGAAAGAGATGAAAACAACTTCTCCAGACCTCAGGATTTTTCAAAGCCTAAGACACTACACGTGCCCTGGGACATCACGGTTCCTTTTTACCTAAGTGTGTTTTCAGAAATCTGTTTCCAGCTACTCTGACTGCAAAAAGTGTGAATGACTGTTTCCCAATGTGTACTAAGATAAGGATTATATCATATAAGATTTTCCCCTCATCTGAAAAAGTGTTTTCTGTAGCACTTTTCACTGAGGCTAAAAGATACCTTTTCTTTTCCGGGAAGAACAAATTATTTTTTTCCAGTTACAAAACAGCCCATAAACAATAACCAGTTTAAAAATTCCCTCCTCAACCAAGGGAAATCAAGGTGGGTTTTTTAAAGTAAACTCAGTTGAGATTAATGGATTCTTTCCTTGAAAAGCTGCATTTAAATTGATAACCACAAAAAAAGACTTCCAAGAGCAAGCTGAACAAACCATTACATCACAAAAGATTCTCTTAACTTGAAGTCTTTAATAAAAAAGTGAGAATAGTGGATACTATGTATGTTTGATTCCTTGCTTAATTTATATTAGTCATATACTTGTTGCTAGAAAAAGGCAGCAGAAACCAGAGCAGTGATCTGTCTTTGTACTGTTTAAGGATTTCCCTATCCAATTTCAGATAGGGATGTTTATTCCTGGAGACACAGACTGTAGCATATATCCATCATACATATATTCACATTCACCCACAGTTACATTAATCCAAGGACACACTGCATAACTGTTGCAATTTATATGGCCCTTTATGATTATAAAGTACAAAGCATTAATACGTTGCCAAAATCCATGATCATCTCTTAAAAAACCCATCACCGTGTTCTCCCTGGTATTCCACAGAAAGACAAATCCTGAATCTGACAAACCGTGCACTCTCCTGACTCCACACCCACCTCTCTTAGAAGCCAAATCTAGGCTATGAAAATCCTCTCCCCAAGGATGAAGAATCACCAGAGGGTCTCAGCAGTCACAGAACCATGTGAGAAATCAATCTATTCAAACTGACCATCCAGCAAAAATTTCTGTGCATCTGGAAAATTTTCACTCAATCAAAAATGATAATAGCAAAACAGTGGCCTGTAATTCGTATACCTGGCAAGATATTTTCTTCTAAAGGCCAGAAAAGAGGATTAAGAACTAGAAAGATCTAGTTACACCTGTGTCCATTTGTAAATATGTGGAAAAACTACTGTGCTGTAAGACAAATTGGGAGTTTCAACCAGATATTGATGGGTTGTTGGATCTCTGAACACAGAGCATCTTAACTAGAATACAACCAGATTTTACACAAAGGAGACACCTTTAAACATTTGCAATCTCTTTATGTGTAGCTGGTAGGAGGATGTAACAATTTTAACATTCTGTTCTTATGTGTAAGACCACATCTTTGGTCCAGGACAAACCTTTTCTATCAGCACACTTCTGAAACTGAAGAGTTTTCAGCTAACTTTTGTAGAAATCTATTGCAATCAAATTTGCTCAGTACCCCACACTTACTTTAAAAGCTCTTTTTGTCCATGACCTTGGTGGGAAAGCAGTATGCTCCATTACTATTTTTCTTCTGTATTGTTTATGTTGAAAAGCAGCTGGTCCTTTATGAATATCCCACTATTTGACTCAAAGACTGAGTATTTTAGCTCCCTTTAGGAGTTTTGTAACTCCTCTTCTAACAGACACTTCCCTTGACCTCACTCCCACCCTCATCATCCACAGAATATTTACAGAAAGGGTGAAACAAAAATGGTGTATGATTTTCATCCTGCATCACTAGAAGGCAATTTCTAACTATTAGTGGGGCCAAAATGCACACAGTACCGACTGAGCTCATAAAAAACTTTTTCTCACTGATTTATGGAACTGAGGGGAGAAGAAGGAAAGGAGAGATTTCTCCTGAAAAACTGAGGGTCTGCTTTATGATGCTAGGGTTTGCTTTTAATAAAACTCTTGGAAAGAAGAAGCAGGAGCAAATGTTTCCGGGTTTTGGTACTACTGTTAAAAAGTTCCAGTATTTGTTAAAACCTCCTCTAACACTAAGCCCTTGCAGCTCCCGATCAAGTCCACGGGAACTGCCGGCCCTTCCAGAACCGGACACTCTAAATGCTGGCTCGTGGCAACCAACTTCACGTACAGCCAACTCCTGAGTCTTTATCCAGGTTTTACTCAGCCTTTACTCAATCAAAGCTCTCGCTTAGGGGCAGTAAATAAGGACTTTAGGAACTGGCCCAGAGGATAGGTTCGACGGCATGCAAGGCAACTCTTATTAAGTGTGGGCGTTAGTCAGCAATAAGCCCTCCTCCACCTCTTAAACTTTTGGTGTTCCCACAAGGGAAGCTATTGAAAGCCTGTGCTTTGTAAGTTCAATTCCCTTTGCTGGCTTATAACACAGCTGCTATATATTATCTTATACATTTGACCACAAAGGTGCATTCTATAGGCGAGACTCATCCACTCCTGCCATCCCTTTTTATTCATTCACCGCTTTTCAGCATAATGTTTGGGGACCCTGTTCTCAGCCACTTGTACACTTCAGCACTTGAAACACACCAAGAGGGACAATCGCTTGACTGATATCTCCATCTCAGTATCTATCCCCGTCTCTCTGTTTCTCTAGCTTTCTACCCAAGCCATTGTGTGCACCAATTGTGCTATCATAAAGCAGAGTGTTGGGCTGTTTTGTGACGATGAAGAACCATGCAATCACAAGCTTTATTGCATACCATCCCATCCAGTGACCCCTGTTCTTATCATGAGAGCCCATTCAAGGGGAAATTACACCAGACTTCAACGGGGAAAGTGTCCCTCTGTTTCCAGGCTATTCAGGACAAAAGGTGAGAACCGCAGAACAAGCCTCTTCTGCTTTAATTGTGAAATGTTTCGA